>WNWK01010054.1:0-72638 GCA_009830355.1 Cherax destructor
CGGCTGTGTGAAAGAAACGTAAGCATGAGAACAATTGCCTGCCCCTGAGGATCGTTGTGTCAGTATTTCATTCAATAACTGAATACTGACGATCATACTTACTGGTATGGCCTTAAAAGCCCACGAGTAACCGGGTGTATGGGAAATCTGTCTAGAACATACCTTAGCTCTCAACTGCGCAGTCAATTGAACCAAACTATGCGTAAGCAGACTTACCTGGTATATGTATCGGACCCTTAAGTGTCACCTGGATATCCGCTGTCTTGAGTGAAGATATAGTGTCTTTTGAGGAATGTCACACGTCCTCCACTTAGTCTGGAAATTTGCAACACTCGCACTATCACTACGTTCTCCAATCCTTGTCTATTATTTTGCAGTAATGTCACTACAGGAAGCTAAGCACACTTCTCTATAATCTTTCTACTACGAATATGAGATTGACAAAGGTCGAGGACGCACTGTTATAGTTCCTTTGTTAAGGTCAATGCACGTTTAACACGATCCTCGCACCAGTTGAACGCAATGTGATGTGTGGCGCGCCTCACTTGCCCTGGGCGTCTCCAGCCACACAAAAGATGCTGATCCCACCAGTCTTCCCTTCCTTGTCAAACTACAACAGAAAGCAATACAAGATGCTTGATATCTTGATGTCTGGGCATAGAGGATAGTTCATGATATCCTCAATTTGTAAATAAAGTAGGTGCAGGGTTTTCCTTAGTTTTCCTGCTACTTGTAAGAGAGTAATTACTCTTGTTAACCCACACTGTTTACAACACTAGTCAACCATGACATGACTTACCTGGCGCCCGGGTACGAACATTTGTTACAAATTAACTGTTGATCATGAAGCTAGATGACATCTGCCCTTTCTGAGAGGGTCGTCCCTCAGGGCTGAAAATTTCTCCACAACAAACGTCTCTTTCTCTTTTTCCATGTTTTTTTTTTCTCTTGCTTTCTTAACCTCTCCTACAGTTTCTTTCAATTGAGTGATTAACTTTATTATCAGATCTATAAACAAATAAGCCGCACTTAGGAGACCGAAACTTATGACGACGTTTCTGTCGTCATAAGTTCCAGTCTCCTGTGTGTGGCTTATTACTGTATTGTTCCACTCATGGTTTCGTGACTTTTTATTCATTATCAAATCTGAATATTACCATGTAATTTCTTCTCTTCCCTCTCTCCTCGCTTTTTTTATGTTTTCCCCTTGATTTCCCGTTATTCTTTAAAGCTGATTCCTCACAGAGGTGTGTTTGTTTGTTTGTGTGAGTGTGTGTGTGTGTGTTAGTTACCATTTTGTCCTAGGCACATGTCGATTTGACACTAGGCCTGTTGTATGTATGTGTGTGTGTGTGTGTGTAAGGAAACACTTCGAAATTTTCCGCCGTCGATAAACTGTCCTCCGTGCGTTTGTGGAGGCTTTACCCTGGCCACCTGGTGTGTGTGTGTGTGTGTGTGAGTGTGTGTGTGAGTGTGTGTGAGGTGTGTGTGTGTGTGTGTGTGTGTGTGTGTGTGTGTGTGTACTCACCTAATTGTGGTTGCAGGGGTCGAGACTCAGCTCCTGGCCCCGCCTCTTCTCTGTCCGCTACTGGGTCTCTGCTTTCCCTGCTCCATGAGCTTTATCATACCTTGTTTTAAAACTATGTATGGTTCCCGCCTCCACTATATCGTTCGCTAGACTATTCCACTTCCTAATTACTCTATGGCTGAAAAAATGCTTCCTAACATCCCTTTGACTCATCTGAGTCTTCAGCTTCCATTTGTGTCCCCTTCTTTCTGTGTTCCCTCTCAGGAACATCCTGTCACTATCTACCTTGTCGATTCCCCGCAGTATTTTGTATGTCGTTATCATGTCTCCTCTAACCCTTCTGTGTTGTTAGTCCTATTTCCTCAACCTTTCTTCGTAGGGCAGTCCCCTGAGTTGTGGAACTAGCCTTGTGCAAACCTTTGCACTTTCTCTAATTTCTTGACGTGCTTGACCAGGTGTGGGATCCAGACTGGTGCTGCATACGCTAATCTTAGGTTTGCCAGTCGCCCATATGCTGCCGCGGTTATATGGTTGATGTGAGTTTCCGGAGACGTGCTTGGCGTTATACTCACTCCAAGGTCTTTCTCCTTTGATGAGGTTTGTAGCCTTTGTCCACCTAGCCTGTACTCTGTCAGCGGTCTTCTTTGCCCTTCTCCGATCTTCATGATTTTGCATTTGGTGGGGTTAAATTCGAGAAGCCAGTGGCTAGACCAGATGTCAAGCTTGTCCAGGTCTCTTTGAAGTCCTGCTTGGTCATCATCCGAAATGATTCTCCTCATTAACTTTACATCGTCTGCGAACAGAGACACTTCTGAGTCTATCCCGTCCGTCATGTCATTCACATATACCAAGAATAGCACTGGTCCTAGGACTGACCCCTGCGGTACACCGCTCGTCACCGGCGCCCACTGTGATACCTCATCACGCCTCCCTGTGAGGTATTCCCGGATCTATTCCAGTGCCCTTCCTGTTATACACGCTTGGTCTTCCAACTTCTTTACTAATCTCATATGAGGAACTGTGTCGAAGGCCTTCCTGCAGTCCAGGAAAATGCAGTCAACCCACCTTTCTCTCTCTTGCCTTACCTCTGTTACTTTATCATAGAACTCCAGGAGGTTTGTTACACAGGATTTGCCTTCCCTGAATCCGTGCTGTCTGGTGTTTATTATCCTGTTCTGCTCCAGATGCTCCACCATTCTTTTCCTGATGATTTTCTCCAAGACTTTGCACACTATACACGTAAGTGTGTGTTTATGTGTGTGTGAGTACGTGTATGTGTGTGTGTGTGTGTACTCACCTAATTGTGGTTGCAGGGGTCGAGACTCAGCTCCTGGCCCCGCCTCTTCGCTGTCTGCTACTTGGTCTCTGCTCTCCCTGCTCCATGAGCTTTATCATACCTTGTCTTAAAACTATGTATGGTTCCTGCCTCCACAATATCTTTCTCTAGACTATTCCACTTCCTGACTACTCTGTGGCTGAAGAAATGCTTCCTAACATCCCTTTGACTCATCTGAGTCTTCAGCTTCCAGTTGTGTCCCCTTGTTTCTGTGTTCCCTCTCTGGAACATCCTGTCACTGTCTACCTTGTCAATTCCCCACAGTATTTTGTATGTCGTTATCATGTCTCCTCTGACCCTTCTTTCCTCCAGTGTTGTTAGTCCTATTTCCCTCAACCTTTCTTCATAAGACAGACCCCTGAGTTGTGGAACTAACCTTGTTGCAAACCTTTGCACTTTCTCTAGTTTCTTTACGTGCTTGACCAGGTGTGGGTTCCAGACTGGTGCTGCATATTCTAGTATGGGCCTGACGTCACGGTATACAGTGTCTTGAACGATTCCTTGTTAAGGTAACGGAACGCTAATCTTAGGTTTGCCAGTCGCCCATATGCTGCCGCAGTTATCTGGTTGATGTGTGCCTCCGGAGACGTGCTTGGCGTTATACTCACTCCAAGGTCTTTCTCCTTTGCCGAGGTTTGTAGCCTTTGTCCGCCTAGCTTGTACTCTGTCAGCGGTCTTTTGCCCTTCTCCGATCCTCATGACTTTGCATTTGGAGGGATTGAATTCGAGAAGCCAATTGCTAGACCAGATGTCGAGCTTGTCCAGGTCTGTTTGCAGCCCTGCCTGGTCCTCTTCCGATGTGATTCTCCTCATCATTTTCACATCATCCGCGAATAGAGACACTTCTGAGTCTATCCCGTCCGTCATGTCATTTACATATACCAGGAATAACACTGGTCCTAGGACTGACCCCTGCGGTACATCGCTCGTCACAGGCGCCCACTGTGATACCTCACCATGCACCATGACCCGTTGTTGTCTCCCTTTGAGGTATTCCCTGATCCATTCCAGTGCCCTTCCTGTTATACCTGCTTGTACTTCCAACTTCTTTACTAATCTCATGTGAGGAACTGTGTCGAAGGCCTTCCTGCCGTCCAGGAAAATGCAATCAACCCACCCTTCTCTCTCCTGCCTTACCTCTGTTACTTTATCATAGAACTCCAGGAGGTTTGTTACACAGGATTTGCCTTCCCGGAATCCGTGCTGTCTGGTGTTTATTATCCTGTTCAGCTCAAGGTGTTCCACCATTCTTTTCCTGATGATTTTCTCCAGGACTTTGCACAGTATACAAGTAAGTGACACCGGTCTATAGTTTAGTGCCTCTTTTCTGTCTCCTTTTTTAAAAATGGGGACTACGTTGGCCTTCTACCATACCTCAGGTAGCTGCCCAGTTTCAAGGGATGTGTTGAATATTATGGTAAGTGGCACACTCAGTACCTCAGCTCCTTCCCGAAGAACCCACGGGGAGATACTGTCCGGACCCATCGCCTTTGAGGTATCGAGGTCACTGAGTAACTGCTTCACTTCTTCCTCAGTTGTGTGTATGCCCTCTAGCACTTGGTACATCCCTTGTTGGTGACGAACCCCATCCTGTCTACCCAGCTGCCTTCCTTTCTCCATTGTAAATACTTCCTTAAACCTCAAGTTGAGCTCCTCACATACCTCTTGATCATTACTTGTGAGTTCCCCATCTTCTCTCCTCAGCCTTATCACCTGGTCCTTGACTGTTGTCTTCCTTCTGATGTGACTGTACATCAGTTTCGGGTCGGACTTAACTTTCGATGCTATGTCGTTTTCGTACTGTTTCTGGGCCTCCCTCCGTACTTGTGCATACTCGTTTCTAGCTCTTCTACTAATCTCTCTGTTTACCTGGGTTCTTTGCCTTCTGTACCGTTTCCATTCTCTGATACTCTGAGTCTTTGCCTCCCTGCACCTTTGGGTAAACCAGGGGCTCTTTCTGGCCTTCCAATTTAATCCTTTGCCTCTGGGTATAAACCGTTCCTCTGCCTCCTTGCACTTTGCCCCTACGTATTCCATCATTTCATTTATTGTCAGTCCTTCCATTTCCCCTTCCCACTGAACGTCCTGCAGGAAATTCCTCATGCCCGTGTAGTTTCCTCTTTTAAAGTCTGGTTTGTCTCTATCAGTACTGTTTTCCCTCTCCACCTGTAGCTCTACAATGTACTCAAAGCTAAACACCATATGGTCACTGGCTCCCAGGGGGCTCTCGTGCGTTGTCTTCAATATCTGAGCTGTTCAGGGTGAATACAAGGTCCAGTCATGCTGGTTCATCTTCTCCTCTCTCTCTGGTCGTGTCCCTGACATGTTGGTGCATCAGGTTGTGTGTGTGTGTGTGTGTGTGTGTGTGTGTGTGTGTGTGTGAGTACGTGTATGTGTGTGTGAGTACGTGTGTGTGCTTATCTAATTGTGATTGCAGAGATCAAGTCACAGTTCCTGGCCCCCGCCTCTTCACTGGTCGCTACTTGGTCCACTCTCTCCCTGCTAAATGACCTTTATCATACCTCTTCTTAAAGCTGTGTAGGGATCTTGCCTCTGCTACATCACTCCCCAGATTGTACCACTTCCTGACAACTTTATGACTAATGAAATACTTCCTAACATCCCTGTGACTCATATGAGTCTTCAACTTCCAATTGTGACCCCTTGTTGCTGTGTCCCATCTCTGGAACATCCTGTCCCTATACACCTTGTCAATTCCTTTCAGCATTTTTTATGTAGTTATCATGTCCTCCCTATCGCTCCTGTTCTCCAGTGTTGTTATGTAGATTTCATTAACTTCTCGTAGGACATGCCCCTTAGCTCCGGGACTAATCTTGTTGCAACCTTTGCGCTTTCACTGATTTTCTTACATGCTTAACCAGGTGTGAGTTCCATACTGGTACTGAATTCTTAGCTTGCAAAGCGCCCATATGCTGCTGCAGTTATTTGGTTGATGTGCTCCTCAGGAGATATACTCAACCCAAGATCCTTTTCATTGAGTGAGGTTTGCAGTCTTTGGTCCCCCTATCCTGAACTCTGTCTGTAGTCTTCTTTGCCCTTCCCCAGTCACATCGTCTGCAAACAGGGACACTTCTGAATCTATCCCTTCCGTCATGTCATTCACATATACCAGAAACAGCACCGGTCCTAGGACTGACCCCTATGGAACCCCACTCGTCACTGAAGACCACCCTGATACCTCGCCACATACCATGACTTGTTGTTGCCTTCCTGTCAGGTATTCTATGATCCATTGCAGTGTTTTTTATCGTATACCTGCCTGATCCTCTAGCTTTTGCACTCGTCTCTTGTTTGAAACTGTATCGAAATCCTTCTTGCAGTCCAAACAATGCAATCTTCTCACCCTCTCTTTTTCTTGTCTTACTTCCGTCACCTTGTTGTAAAACTCCAGTAGATTTGTGACACAGGATTTCCCTTTCCTGAAACTGTGCTGGTTGTTGTGTATGAGATCATTCCTTTCTAGGAGCTCCACCACTCTTCTGATAATCTCCATGACTTTGCGTATTATACATGTCAGTGACACTGGTCGGTAATTTAATGATACGTGTCTGTCTCATTTCTTTAAAAACTGGGACTATATTTGCCCTTTTCCACACCTCAGGTAGTGTGTAATCACCTAATTGTACTCACCTAATTGTGGTTGCAGGGGTCGAGACTTAGCTCCTGGCCCCGCCTTTTCACTGACCGCTACTAGGTCCTCTCTCTCACTGTTCCATGAGCTTTATCATACTATTCCACTTCATGACAACTTATGACTGAAGAAATACTTCTTAACATCCCTTTGACTCGTCTGAGTCTTCAACTTCCAATTGTGACCCCTTGTTTCTGTGTGTGTGTGTGTGTGTGTTTACTCACCTATTTGTGGTTGAAGGGGTCAAGTCACAGCTCTTGACCCTGCCCTGTTCGCTAGTCGCTACTAGGTCAATTCTCTCCTTGCTAAATGACTTTATCGTACCTCTTCTTAAACCTATGTATGGATCTTGCCTCCAGTACGTCACTCCCCGGATTGTTCCACTTCCTGAAAACTCTATGACTGAAGAAATACTTGTTAAAATCCTTGTGACTCATCTGAGTTTTCAACTTCCAATTGTGACTCCTTATTACTGTGTCCGATCTCTAAAGAATTCTGTCTGTATCCACCTTGTCAGTTCCTATCAGTATTTTATATGCCGTTATCATGTCCCTCCTATCCGTCCTGTCCTCCAGTGTCGCCAGGTTGATTTCCCTTAAACTCTCCTCGTAGGACATACCCCTTAATTCCATGACTAGTCTTATTGCGAGCCTTTGCACTTTCTCTAATTTCTTGACATGATTGACCAAATTGTGGGTTCCTTACTGGTGCTGCATACTCCAGTATATGCTTGACGTACGCGGTGTGCATTGTTTTGAATGACTCCTTACTCGAAACGCTATTCTTAAGTTTGCCAGGCCCCTATATGTTGCAGCAGTCATTTGGTTGACGTGCGCCTCAAACGTGTTCGGTGTCAAACTCACCCCAAGATCCTTTTCCTTGAGTGAGATTTGCAGCCCTTGGCCACCTAGCGTGTACTCCGTCTGCAGTCTTCTTTGACCTTCTCCAGTCTTCATGACTTTGCACTGTTGGGGTTAAACTCCAGGAGCCAGTTGTTGGACCAGGCTTGCAGCCTGTCCAGATCTCTTTATAGTCCTACCTGATCCTCATCCGTTTGAATTTTCCGCATTAGCTTCACATCGTCTGTAAACAGGGACATCTCTGAATCTCTTCCTTCCGTCATGTCATTCACATATACCAGAAACAGCACCGGACCTAGGACTGACCCTTGTGGAACCCTGCTCGTCACAGGCGCCCAATCTGACACCTCGTCACGTACCATCACTAGTTGTTTCCTTCATGTCAGTTATTCTCTGATCCATTGCAGTGAATTCCCTGTTATACCTGCTTGGTCCTCCAGCATTTGCACTAATCTCTTGTGGAACTGTATCGAAAACCTTCTTACAGTTCTAGAAAATGCAGTCTACCCATCCCTCTCTCTACTGTGTGTGTTGACATTTCCAATAAGGAAGGAGAGCAGCTGAGGGTACCCAGCAGCATCCTTAGTAAGAGACAATTCTCCTTACAATGTTAAGAAGTAATTGTGAAGGTTGATAATAGTGCAAGTTGGCGTCCTCTGGAAGCATGTCGACACTCTCTCTAGTTCACTGAGGCTTCAACTTCCTTAATAAACGCTGCGATGTTACTAGAAAAAACTCGCAATTACCGAATATAAACTATATTTATCTTTTATTAACGCGTTATTGTTTGACAATAAAAGCAGGAACTTTGGGAATAAACATTGAAAGTGCCAGTGTAACTTGTGTTTAGTATCGATAGTGTGTTAGTGAAGTGACCCTTCCAGCTGTGTTGATGTGTTAGTGAAGTGACCCTGCTGTGTTGATAATGTGTTAGTGAAGTGACCCTTCCTACTGTGTTGATAATGTGTTAGTGAAGTGACCCTGCTGTGTTGATAATGTGTTAGTGAAGTGACCCTTCCTGCTGTGTTGATAATGTGTTAGTGAAGTGACCCTTCCTACTGTGTTGATGTGTTAGTGAAGTGACCCTTCCAGCTGTGTTGATGTGTTAGTGAAGTGACCCTGCTGTGTTGATGTGTTAGTGAAGTGACCCTTCCTACTGTGTTGATAATGTGTTAGTGAAGTGACCCTGCTGTGCTAATAGTGAAGTGACCCTTCCTTCTGGCTGTGTTGATAGTGTGTTAGTGAAGTGACCCTGCTGTGTTGATAATGTGTTAGAGAAGTGACCCTTCCTGCTGTGTTGATAATGTGTTAGTGAAGTGACCCTGCTGTGTTGACAATGTGTTAGAGAAGTGACCCTTCCTGCTGTGTTGATAATGTGTTAGTGAAGTGACCCTGCTGTGTTGATAATGTGTTAGTGAAGTGACCCTGCTGTGTTGACAATGTGTTAGTGAAGTGACCCTTCCTGCTGTGTTGATAATGTGTTTGTGAAGTGACCCTTCCTACTGTGTTGATAATGTGTTAGTGAAGTGACCCTTCCTGCTGTGTTGATAATGTGTTAGTGAAGTGACCCTTCCTGCTGTGTTGATAATGTGTTAGTGAAGTGACCCTGCTGTGTTGACAATGTGTTAGTGAAGTGACCCTGCTGTGTTGACAATTTGTTAGTGAAGTGACCCTTCCTGCTGTGTTGATAATGTGTTAGTGAAGTGACCCTTCCTGCTGTGTTGATAGTGTGTTAGTGAAGTGACCCTTCCTACTGTGCTGATAATGTGTTAGTGAAGTGACCCTTCCTGCTGTGTTGACAATGTGTTAGTGAAGTGACCCTGCTGTGTTGATAATGTGTTAGTGAAGTGACCCTTCCTGATGTGTTTATAATGTGTTAGTGAAGTGACCCTGCTGTGTTGATAGTGTGTTAGTGAAGTGACCCTTCCTACTGTGTTGATAGTGTGTTAGTGAAGTGACCCTTCTGTGTTGACAATGTGTTAGTGAAGTGACCCTGCTGTGTTGACAATTTGTTAGTGAAGTGACCCTTCCTGCTGTGTTGATAATGTGTTAGTGAAGTGACCCTTCCTGCTGTGTTGATAATGTGTTAGTGAAGTGACCATTCCTGATGTGTTTATAATGTGTTAGTGAAGTGACCCTTCCTAATGTGCTGATAATGTGTTAGTGAAGTGACCCTTCCTGCTGTGTTGATAGTGTGTTACTGAAGTGACCCTTCCTGCTGTGCTGATAGTGAAGTGACCCTTCCTGTTGTGTTGAT
Organism: Cherax destructor; assembly: GCA_009830355.1. NCBI lineage: Eukaryota > Metazoa > Arthropoda > Malacostraca > Decapoda > Parastacidae > Cherax > Cherax destructor. The sequence continues at coordinate 9,634 of WNWK01010054.1, forward strand.
AGTGTGTTAGTGAGGTGACCCTGCTGTGTTGATAGTAAAGTGACCCTGCTGAGTTGATAATGTGTTAGTGAAGTGACCCTGCTGTGTTGATAGTAAGTGAAGTGACCCTTCCTGCTGTTTTGATCTTGAAGTGACCCTTCCTGCTGTGTTGATAGTGTGTTAGTGAAGTGAACCTTCCTGTTGTACTCACCTATTTGTACTCACCTATTTGTGGTTGCAGGGGTCGAGTCATAGCTCCTGGCCCCGCCTCTTCACTGAATGCTACTAGGTCTTCTCTCTCCCTATTCCTTGAGCTTTATCAAACCTCGTCTTAAAACTACGTATGATTCCTGCCTCCACTACGTCACTTTCTAGGCTATTCCACTTCCTGACAACTCTATGACTGAAGAAATACTCCCTAACATCCCTTTGACTCATAGGAGTCTTCAACTTCCAATTGTGACCCCTTGTTTCTGTGTCCCCTCTCTGGAACATCTTGTCTCTGTCCACCTTATCTATTCCTCGCAGTATTTTATATGTCGTTATCATGTCTCCCCTAACCCTCTTGTCCTCTAGTGTCTTCAGGCCGATTTTCCTAAACCTTTCTTTTTAGGACAATCCCCTTAGCTCTGGGACTAGTTTTGTTGTAAACCTTTGCACTTTCTCTAATTTCTTGACGTGCTTGACCAGGTGTGGATTCCAAACTGGTGCTGCATACTCCAGTATGGGCCTGACGTATATGGTGTACAGAGTCTTGAACGATTCCTTAGTGAGGTATTGGAACGCTATTCTTAGGTTTGCCAGCCGCCCGTATGCTGCAGCAGTTATCTGATTGATGTTAGTTACCATTTTGTCCTAGGCACATGTCGATTAGACACTAGGCCGGTTGTATATATATATGTGTGTGTGTGTGTGTGTGTGTGTGTGTACGAAACACTTCGAAATGTTTCGGCCCCGCCGGGAATTGAACCCGGGCCCTCCGTGCGTGAAGCAAGAGCGCTAGCCTCAGATATGCACACCCCAAGATCTTTTTCCTTGAGTGAGGTTTGCAGTCTTTGGCCACCTAGAATATACTCTGTCTGGGGTCTTCTTTGCCCTTCCCCGATCTTCATGACTTTACATTTGGCAGGGTTAAATTCAAGGAGCCTGCCTGATCCTCGACTGATTTAATTCTTCTCATTAACTTCATATCATCTGCAAACAGATACACTTCTGAGTCTATCCCTTCCGTTATGTCATTCACATATACCAAAAAGAGTACAGGTCCTAGGACTGACCCCCTGTGGAACCCCACTCGTCACAGGTGCCCACCCTGACACCTCGTCACGTGTGTTGATAGTGAAGTGACCCTTCTTGATGTGTTGATAGTGTGTTAGTGAGGTGACCCTTCCTGCTGTGTTGATAGTGTATTACTGAAGTGACCCTTCCTGCTGTGTTGATAGTGTGCTAGTGAAGTAACTCTTCCTGCTGTGTTGATAGTGTATTACTGAAGTGACCCTTCCTGCTGTGTTGATAGTGTGTTAGTGAAGTGACCCTTCCTGCTGTGTTGATAGTGTGTTAGTGAAGTGACACTTCCTGCTGTGTTGATAGTGAAGTGACCCTTCCTGCTGTGTTGATATTTTGTTAGTGAGGTGACCCTTCCTGTGGTGTTGATAGTGAAGTGGCCCTGCTGTATTGATAGTGTGTTAGTGAAGTGACCCTTCCTGCTGTGTTGATAGTGTGTTAGTGAAGTGACCCTTCCTGCTGTGTTGATAGTGTGTTAGTGAAGTGACCCTTCCTGCTGTGTTGATAGTGTGTTAGTGAAGTGACCCTTCCTGCTGTGTTGATAGTGTGTTACTGAAGTGACCCTGCTGTGTTGATAGTGTGTTAGTGAAGTGACCCTGCTGTGTTGATAGTGTGTTAGTGAAGTGACCCTTCCTGCTGTGTTGATAGTGTGTTAGTGAAGTGACCCTTCCTGCTGTGTTGACAGTGTGTTAGTGAAGTGACCCCGCTGTGTTGATAGTGTGTTACTGAAGTGACCCGTCCTGCTGTGTTGACAGTGTGTTAGTGAAGTGACCCTTCCTGCTGTGTTGATAGTGTGTTAGTGAAGTGACCCGTCCTGCTGTGTTGACAGTGTGATAGTGAAGTGACCCCGCTGTGTTGATAGTGTGTTACTGAAGTGACCCGTCCTGCTGTGTTGACAGTGTGTTAGTGAAGTGACCCTTCCTGCTGTGTTGTTAGTGTGTTAGTGAAGTGACCCGTCTTGCTGTGTTGATAGTGTGTTAGTGAAGTGACCCTTCCTGCTGTGTTGACAGTGTGTTCGTGAAGTGACCCTTCCTGCTGTGTTGATAGTGTGTTAGTGAAGTGACCCGTCCTGCTGTGTTGACAGTGTGTTAGTGAAGTGACCCCGCTGTGTTGATAGTGTGTTACTGAAGTGACCCATCCTGCTGTGTTGACAGTGTGTTAGTGAAGTGACCCTTCCTGCTGTGTTGATAGTGTGTTAGTGAAGTGACCCTTCCTACTGTGTTGACAGTGTGTTAGTGAAGTGACCCTTCCTGCTGTGTTGATAGTGTGTTAGTGAAGTGACCCTTCCTGCTGTGTTGATAGTGTGTTAGTGAAGTGACCCGTCCTGCTGTGTTGACAGTGTGTTAGTGAAGTGACCCGTCCTGCTGTGTTGACAGTGTGTTAGTGAAGTGACCCTTTCTGCTGTGTTGATAGTGTGTACTCTCTTCACCACCTTCTCGTGACAGAACAGCACCTGCCAGTACACATAATTAGCCCAGGTAGCAGCTGGCCCTGACAACCACGCCACTTGTGGTGTTGTTCAAAGTATTGATCATGTACAATCCACCGCAGACTGCAAGATTTTGATTAGGAAGTGTTCTTTGTACATTCATTTACAGTATAAGAAAGCATTTACACCTAGATTTAAAGTTTTAAATTATATGTATATTACACACACAATCCGCACACATAAAAAAGAGAGGAGCTTACGACGACGTTTCGGTCCGACTTGGACCATTTACAGTGTGACTTTTGTAAATGGTCCAAGTCGGACCGAAACGTCGTCGTAATCTCCTCTCTTTTTTATATGTGCGGGTTGTGTGTGTATTGTTCCAGTCACGATATTATGCCTTTTTTTTATATATGTATATTCTCTCTCTCTCTCTCTCTCTTCTCTCTCTCTCTCTCTCTCTCTCTCTCTCTCTCTCTCTCTCTCTCTCTCTCCTCTCCCTTTCACACATACATATGCAGACAACTCACACACACACACACGCTCGCACACACACACACCGAGTAGCTCTGAGTAGATCACTGAGGACATCACATATGAAAGGCCCCTTGGAGCTAGTGATCACGTTGTTCTGAGCTTTGAATACATAGAGTTACAAGTGGAGAGGGCAACAGGAGTTGAATGGGACAAGCCGAACTATAAAAGGGGGGACTACACTGCAGGAGGTTCAGTGGGAAAGAGATTTTGTATGAAAGTCAGTAAACGAAATGATGGACTACGTAACAACAAAATGCAAGGAGGCAGAGGAAAGGTTTGTTCCCAAGGACAACAGAAATAATGGGAAAACCAGAATGAGCTCTTGGTTTACCCGAAGGTGTAGGGAGGCAAAAACTAAGTGCACTAGAGAATGCAAAAAGTACAGAAGGCAAAGGACCCAGGAAAATAAAGAGATTAGTCGAAGAACCAGAAACGAGTATGCACAGATAAGGAGGGAGGCCCAGCGATAGCACGAAAATAACATAACATCGAAAGTCAAGTCTGACCGGAAACTGTTTTATAGCCACATCAGGAGGAAGACAAAGGTCAATGACCAGGTAATCAGACCGAGGATAGAAGATGGGAAGGTCACAAGAAACGACCAAGAAGAATGTGAGGAGACCAGTGTCACTGACGTGTATAGTATGCAAAGTCATGGAGAAGATTATCAGGGGAAGATTGGTGGAGCACCTGGAACAGAACAAGATTATAAAAGACAACCAGCACTGATTCATGGAAGACAAATCCTGTGTCACAAACCTACTGGAGTTTTATGACAAGGTAACAGAAGACACGAGATTGACGGGTGGATTGATTGCATTTTCTTGAACTGCAAGAAGGCCTTCGACAAAGTTCCTCACAAGAGATTAGTGCAGAAGCTAGAGGATCAGGCACGTTTAACAGGAAGGGCACTGCAATGGATCATAGAATACCTGACAGGGAGGCAACAACGAGTCATGGTACATGATGAGGTATCACAGTGAGCGCCTGAGACGAGCGGGGTCCCACAGGGGTCAGTCCTAGGACCAGTCCAATTTCTGGTATATGTGAATGGCATGACGGAAGAGATTGACTCAGAAGTGTCCCTGTTTGCAGATGATGTGAAGTTAATGAGGAGAATTAAATCAGAAGAGGATCAGGCAGGCCTACAAAGAGACCTGGACAGGCTGGATGCTCCTCGAATTTAACCCCGCCAAATGTAAAGTCATGAAGATGCGGGAAGGGCAAACAAGACCGCTAGGTGACTAGGTGGCCAAAGACTGCAAACCTCACTCAAGGAGAAAGATCTTGGGGTGAGTATAATACCGAGCACGTCTCCAGAAGCACACATCAACCAGACAACTGCTGCAGCATATGGGCGCTTAGCAAACCTAAGAAAAATCGTTCCGATACCTCAGTAAGGAATCGTTTTAGACTCTGTACACCGTGTACGTCAGGCCCATACTGGAGTATGCAACACCAGTTTGGAACCTACACCTGGTCAAGCACATCAAGAAATTAGAGAAAGTGCAAAGGTTTGCAACAAGGCTAGTTCCAGAGCTAAGGTGAATGTCCTACGAAGAAAGATTAAGGGAAATCGGCCTGACGACACTGGAGGACAGGAGGGTTAGGGAAGATATATTAACGACATACAAAATACTGCGAGAAATAGATAAGGTGGACAGAGACAGGATGTTCCAGAGATGGGGTACAGAAACAAGGGGTCACAATTAGAAGTTGAAGACTCAGATGAGTCAAAGGGATGTTAGGAAGTATTTCTTCAGCCATAGAGTTGTCAAGAAGTGGAATAGTCTGGCAAGTGGTGTAGTGGAGGCAGAAACCATACATAGTTTTAAGACGAGGTATGATAAAGCTCATGGAGCAGGGAGAGAGAGGATCTAGTAGCGGTCAGTGAAGAAGCGGGGCCAGGAGCTGAGTCTCGACCCCTGCAACAAAAATATGTGAGTACAAATAGTTGAGTACACACACACACACACTTACAGTCCCCACTCCACACTATGCTGTAGAACCCCTCAGCACACTGCCAGGTCCTCGACCCCCACAGACCCCCAGAACACAGTGTAGGAGAGGAAAACGAATAAGTGGGAGGAGTGGCACGAGAGAATCAAAGAGGCATCACCGGATATCATACCTCTCACCGAAACGAAACTTACAGGAACGATAACAGATGCTATCTTTCCAACAGGATATCAGATCTTGAGGAAAGACAGAAGGAACGGAGGGGGTGGAGGAGTGGCACTGTTGGAGAGAGGAGACAGAGGAGAAGCAATAAACTACATAATAGGGACATTTCAGTCTGGAGGTCCCAAGGTGGTAATTGCAGTGATGTATAACCCATCACAGAACAGCAGGAATCCAAGGCAAGAATACGATGAGAGTAACAGACCGATGATTGACACACTGGCTGAAGTGGCCGAAAGGGTTCATACGAGGAGGGCAAAGCTGCTGATTGTGGGTGTCTTCAATCAAAAAGAAATTGACTGGGAGAACCTGGAGTCACATGGGGGCCCAGAAACGTGGAGGGTTAAGATGATGGAGGTGGTAATGGAAAACCTCATATACCAACACGTAAGGGACACTACCAGACAGATACTAGAGGACGAACCAGCAGTAGTGCAGATATTCAGGATATCACATATGATAGGCCCTTAGAGGCCAGTGACCACGTGGTTCTGAGCTTCGAATACAAAGTAAAGTTACAAGTGGAGAGGGAAGCAGGAAGGGCAGGACAAATGATGCCAAACTACATGAAAAATTTACTGCACGAGGTTCAGTGGGACAGGGCACTGGCAGGGAAGTCAGTAAATGAGATGATGGAATATGTGACAACAATATGCAAGGAAGCTGAGGAGACGTTTGTACCCAAGGGTAACAGAAATAACGAGAAGGCCAGGATGAGCCCGTGGTTCACTCAAAGGTGTAGAGAAGCCAAAACCAAGTGTGTTAGAGAATGAAAGAAGTATAGAATGCAAAGGACCCAGGAGAATAATGAGAGCAGTCGTAGAGCCAGAAACGAATATGCACAGGTAAGCAGGGAGGAACAACGACAATACGAAAATGATATAGCAGCAAAAGCCAAATCTGACCTGAAGCTGTTGTACAGCCACATCAGGAAGAAAACAACAGTCAAGGACCAGTAATCAGGCTGAGGAAGGAAGATCACAAGAAACGACCGAGAAGTATGTGAGGAGCTGAACATGAGATTCAAATAAGTGTTCACAGAGGAGACAGAAGGGTCCTCAGAAAGACGAAGAGGTGGGGTCCACCATCAAGAGTTAGACATAATACATACAACCGAGGAAGAAGTGAAGAAGCTGCTAAGCGAGCTAGATACCTCAAAGGCGATGGAGCCATGTCTCCATGGGTCGTGAGAGAGGGAGCAGAGGAGCTATGTGTGCCACTAACAACAATCTTCAACACATTTATCGAAACTAGGCGACTACCTGAGGTATGGAAGACAGCAAATGTAGTCCCAATTTTTAAAAAGGAGACAGACACGAAGCATTGAACTACAGACCAGTGTTACTGACATGTATACTATGCAAAGTAATGGAGAAATTATTAGAAGAGTGGTGGAACACCTAGAAATGAATGAGCTTATCATCGACAACCAACACGGTTTCAGGGACGGAAAATCCTGTGTCACAAACCTACTGGAGTTCTATGACATGGTGACAGCAGTAAGACAAGACAGAGAGGGGTGGGTAGATTGCGTTTTCTTGGACTGTAAGAAGGCTTTTGACACAATTCCAAACAAGAGATTAGTGCATAAGCTGGATAACCAGGCAGGTATAACAGGGAAGGCGCTGCAATGCATCAGGGAATACCTGTCGGGAAGACATCAGAGAGTCATGGTACGAGATGAAGTGTCAGAGTAGGGGCCTGTGACGAGCGGGGTTCCACAGGGGTCACTCCTTGGACCGGTGCTGTTTCTGGTATATGTGAACGACATGACGGAAGGAATAGACTCATAAGTGTCCCTGTTTGCAGATGATGTGAAGTTAATGAGAAGAATTTAATCGGACGAGGACCAGGCAGAACTACAAAGGAATCTGCTCCAGAAACTGGCTCCTGGAGTTCAACCCCACCAAGTGCAATGTAATGAAGATTGGGAAAGGGCAAATAAGACCGCAGACGAAGTACAGTCTAGGGCTCCAGAGACTACAAACCTCACTCAAGGAAAAGGATCTTGGGGTGAGTATAACAGCGGGTACATCTCCTGAGGCGCACATCAACCAAATAACTGCTGAAGCATACGGGCGCCTAGCAAACCTAAGAACAGCATTCCGACATCTCAGTAAGGAATCGTTCAGGACCCTGTACATCATGTAAGTCAGTCTTATATTGGAGTATGCAGCACCAGTTTGGAATCCCATACCTAGCCAAGCGCGTAAGGAAATTAGAGAAAGTGCAAAAGTTTGCAACAACACTAGTCCCGGAGCTAAGGGGCATGTCCTACGAGGAGAGGTTAAGGGAAATCGACCTGACGACAGGAGAAATAGGGAGGATATGATAACGACATATAAATTACTGAGAGGAATCGACAAAGTGAACAGATTCAGGATGTTCCAGAGATGGGACACAGCAACAAGGGGTCACAATTAGAAGTTGAAAACTCAGATGAATCACAGGGATGTTAGGAAGTATTTCTTCAGTAACAGAGTTGTCAGGAAGTGGAACAGTCTGGGAAGTGATGTAGTGAAAGCAGGATCCATACCTAGCCTTAAGAAGATATATGATAAAGCTCATGGAGCAGGAAGAGTGACCTAGTAGCGACCAGTGAAGAGGCGGGGCCAGGAGCTGTGACTCGACCCCTGCAACTACAACTAGGCGAGCACACACACACAGCTAAGAGCTGTGACTTGACCCCTGCAACCACAACTAGGTGAGGACACACACACACCTGGAGTTTAACCCCACCAAGTGCAAAGTCATGAAGATTGGGGAAGGTCAAAAACCACAGCAGATGGAGTACAGGCTAGGAGGCCAAAGGCTGTAAATTTCAGTTAAGGAAAAGGCCAAGCACATCCCCTGAGGCGCACATCTACTAAATAACGACTTGTACTTAGCTCCAGTGGTGACCTGTACTTAGCTCTGTGAAGACGTATCTAGTGCGCTCTCTGTGAATCTGAACAAGATGTCCTCTCCTGAGTAACTCTACCAGCAGCTAAAGGAAGAACTGAGGGTGGCTAAGCTTGAGATACAGACTGACTGAGGAAAGCAAGAGGATTCGTAGTAATCCTCCTGTTGAGAATCCTCAAGCCAAGAAAGGAACCTGGACAGTGGCTGGAAAGCATGGGACAAAGTTAAGGATCAAGAGGGCGGATGAAGAGGTAAAATCAACGAAGATCCAGGAAACTGTTGTGGAAACATCGAACCCATTCTCCATGCTACCCGATGAATGTGAGTCGACTACTGGGAACGTCATGACGAACGACACCAAGGAAAGTAAAAACATTGTTGTTGTTGGGGATAGCCAGGTTAGGTACATGGATAGGGCCTTCTGCTTGAAGGATAGGAGTAGATGACAGAGGGTTTGCTTTCCTGGGGCTGGGATGGAGGATATTGTTAGCCGGCTTGCCAACATCATGAACGGTAATGGGATCAATCCTATTATCTGCCTCAGTGCTGGAGGCAATAATGTAGGCAAGCGTAGAAGTGGGATTTAGTTAGAAGGTACAGGACAGCAATAGACATAATTAGGAAGATGGGGGGGTGCCCTGTTATATGTGGCATTTTGCCAAGAAGGGGTGTTGGAAATTAATGGTTGTCCAGAGCAATTGGTATTAATTGTTGGCTGGACAAACACTGTAAGGATAATGCAGTACCTTCATTGACAACTGGGACCACTTCTACGGTAGAAATGACATGTATGCCAGGGATGGGGTTCACTTATCCAGGGCAGGGGTTGGTTTTCTTTCTAGCTCAGTTGAGGGTGTTGTTAGGACTTTAAACTAGGATTAGTTAGAGGTATGGGTTTAAAAATGGAAAATAATGAGTATGGATATATTGACTTAGGCTTTGATATTATGAATCTTAATAATAACAATCAGGGAGTAACACTGGGTAATGATAATTACAGAAATTGTGTAAAACCAAAAGTGAATAGGAAAAAGATGCAGAAGAAAAAACATTTGACTGTATTTTATGCTAACAGTCGAAGTGAAAGAAATAAGATTAAGGAATTACGTTTGGTAGTGTGTGCTGGGAACTTTGATGTCATTGCAATAACTGAAACATAGTATGATTTAAAGAGTAGGGATATTCAGATTCAGATTTGTTTTTTATTTTTCTATAAAGATTACAATATGTGGTTTACATGTTATAAAGCAATAATTACAAAGATTACAATATGTCGTTTACATATTATGAGAAAATAATTACAAAGATGGCCACTAGCATGCCTAGCATGCCTGGGCATGCTAGGCATTTCGGGCAGACTAAAAATAGTTGTTAATCTATATTACAAATTACAAATGATTAATTAGATTTACAATAGTGAGGTAGTTCAGAATATTTAGATTATGACAATTTGCAAAATTAGTAATGAGAATGGTTACGTCTTGGCATGTTACATAGTTTCTATTAAAGATTCTATATTGGATCCTATATGAGGTAGTTAGTTGAGGGTGGGGTGTGTTAGTGAGATAAAATGTTTTTTTGATGATAGTATTGAAAATGGTGGCTGAATCTGCAATTCTGGAGATTTAGCCGGACACTGGGAATGTCATAGAGATTTTTGTGTCTGGTATTATGTCTTGTCACAACTATCAAGAAAGGGTTTTAGTTCAGGGTTAATATTGGAATTTATGGTTCTGTACATGTAGGTTGCACAATAGTAAGTGAGGATGTTCTGAACAATAAGTAAGTTTAGGTCTTTGAAGAGTGGGGGGGGGGGGGTGTTGCCATAGGTGAGGTAGGGATAGATGAGTGAATAGTATAGTGTGAGTAGGGCTGATTGTGGTACATAGTAACGTATCTTAGAGAGGATCCCAACCGTTTTGGATACTATTTTTGCTATGTGTTGGATATGGGTGCTGAAATTCAGGTTGCTATAAAGGTGTAGGCCCAGGAATTTGCCCTCATTGCGTTTAGCAATAAGAATGTTGTCAATCATTATGTTCAGTTGTGCAACACCTGTTTTGTTACCAAACATAATGTAAAAGGTTTTGTCAGTGTTAAGTGTAAGTTTGATGGCAGTTGAGTGAGGCAAGATTTGGGTGGGAGATGACATAAGAATTGGTTTCAGGTGTTGGGATACGTTGGGAAGATCATTGATGTATAAGAGGAAGAGCAGGGGATCAAGGACACTTTCCTGTGGCACTCCAGTATCAAGTGGTCGTGTAGATGAGGTTGTGTCCTTAATGGTGACGTTTTGAAACTTGTTAGTGAGATAGATTTGAAATATATAAGCGTGTGACCTCTTATACCGTAATGGTTAAGTTTTTGGAGTAGGATGCCGTGGTCTACTGTATCAAAAGCTTTCCTTAGGTCAATAAAGAGTCCTACCGGATATTCCTTATTTTCCAGTGCTGTGTAAAGTAGGTCCAGCATTTTTACAATTGCATCGTTTGTGCTTTTGTTCTTTCTAAAGCCAAATTGGCAGGGGTTGAGTATGTTTTGTACTGTAATAAACGAATATAATCTCTTGTGCAAGAGTTTCTCAAAGATTGTGGATAGCAACGGTAAGTTAGAGATTGGTCTGTAGTTATTTACGTCTGTGGGGTCACCACCTTTGTGAATTGGTGTAACCCTTGCTGTCTTGAGGGGTGCCGGGAAAGTGCTAGTTTCTATTGATTTGTTAAAAAGTAGTGAAATAGCAGGCGAAAGGACATGAGCCGCTCGCTTGTACAATAATGGTGGGACTTGAGACAGATTCCCTGATTTATTCTTAAGTGACTTTATAATCATGGTGACTTCAGTGGGTTCGGTAGGTGCAAGATAGAAGGAGGTTGGGAAATTTTCATCTAAGTAATCACTTGCTTGGACATTGGTATCTGGGATTTTACTGGCGAGATTTGATCCTATGGTTGAGAAATCCTTTAACTTGTTAGCTGTATCAATAGGCTGTAGTTGTTTCATTCGGTTTAGTTAGGACAATATCCCTAGTTTTTTTTCAGTTGTGGGTGCCCAGAGTCTGAGTGTTTTCCAGGTCTTTTTTATATCTCTTCTTGTTTCCGTGAATCTACTGGAATAGTACAATTGCTTAGCCTTTCTTATTAGTTTGGTGAGAACTGATGCATAGTGTTTAATAGTATTTTTGTGCATTAGGCCCTGTCTATATTGCTTTTCATACTGATGTTTCTTATCAATGGATCTTAGTATGTTGTTAGATTGCTGAGTGTCATATTCAAGGGTTTAAGCTGTTCCATGTAGATAGATATAATGAGAAGGGGGTTGGGAGTTGCATTATATGTATGAGAAAATATAAATTGTTGCATAAAAACAGGTATAAAAATAGATGGATCAGTAACAGAATCTGTTTGGGTAGAGTTAGTAAGTCAAGAAAAAACTAATTATATGTGTAATATACCGACCTCCAGGCTTAAATCACGATAAAGGAAGACTTCTTTGGGACGAAATTGTTAGGGCTTCTAGACACAATAACGTAGTGATAGTAGGGGATTTTAACTTAAGTCAAATTGACTGGACTTCTTTGACCGGTAATCTGGAGTCCAGGACTGTTTTCTGAAGCAGTGTGTAACAGAGCCTACCAGGGGTAATAATTTGCTCGACCTAGTCTTGTCAAATAAGGAAACACTCCTAAATAATCTGGAGATCGCTGAAGAGCTTGGCGCAAGTGACCACAAATCCATACGAGAATAATAAAAACACGGTAAAAGTCCCTGATTTTCATTCTGCCGATTATAATGGACTTAGGGAACACCTGTCTAATATCGATTGGGGTAATCTAGCTAATGATCTTATTTGCGATGATTATACTTACGATTACGAAGGATCTGGGTTTATGATTTTGTTCTTAATAATGTACAACATGCTCAGAGTATATACATTCCCCAGAGAGAAATTAGGTTTAATAATAACGATCCCAAAAGGGTTAACAGGAGGCTAAAGTATTTACTAGGAGAGAAAAGGGGAATTTATAGGCACATCAAAAGAGGAGAGGTTAACCTTATTGACCAATATGTTCAGTTTAAAAGAGAAGTAAAAAAGGGGATTAGAAAAGCTAAACGTTACTATGAAATTAGAGTTGCTAATGGATCAAAGACTAATTCCAAAGGGTTCTTTCAAGTGTATAGGACGAAGGTGAGGGAAAAAGTAGGACCTCTGAAAATTTGGGAATGGACAGCTGACGGATAACGAAATGGAAATGTGTTCTCTATTTAATGATTATTTTTTTGCCAGTCTTTACACAAGAAGACGTAAATGAGATTCCAGAAATTAACAATTATTCAGTTCCTGAAGAATTCAAATTAACTAATATTACTGTCACGAGGGATATGGTTATCAAACAGATAGATAAACTGAAACAAAATAAGTCCCCGGGAGCCGACGAGTTGTTTTCTAGGGAACTTAAAGAATGCAAGATGGAACTTAGTCAGACATTAACGAGCGTTTTTAATGCGTCCATCCTAACTGGTGTTGTGACAGAGATGTGGAAGATAGCTAATGTAGTTCCTATATTCAAATCAGGGGATAAGTCCATTCCATCAAATATAAGAACATAAGAAAGGAGGAACACTGCAGCAGGCCTGTTAGCCCATACTAGGCAGGTCCTTCACATTCCATCCCACTAACAAGATATTTGTTCAACCCAATAAGCCTGACGTCTATAGTAGGCAAATTATTAGAATCAATTATAACTGATATTATTAAAAGCCATCTTGAAGAGCATAATTTGATTAATGAATCTCAGCATGGGTTCACGAGAGGTCGTTCCTGCCTGACAAATTTACTAACGTTCTTCAATAAAACATTTGAGGCAGTAGACAGTAATAAAGAATATGATATTGTTTATTTGGATTTCAGTAAAGCCTTCGATAGAGTACCTCACAAAAGACTCTTAAGAAAAGTGGCAGCTCATGGTATAGGAGGAAAAGTTCTGGCATGGATTGATGCATGGCTAACTAATAGAAAGCAGAGAGTTTCCATTAATGGGGTCAAATCTGAATCGGGATTAGTCACTAGTGGCGTTCCACAAGGATCAGATTTAGGCCCTCTTTTGTTCATAATTTTCAATAATGACCTTAATAAAGGAATTACAAGTGACATGAGCAAATTTGCTGATGATACCAAAATAGGCCGTATAATTAATTCTGAGGAGGATACCAATGAACTCCAGGAGGATTTGGACAAGTTAATGCCTTGGTCTGAAAAAATGGCAGATGAAGTTCAATGTGGACAAGTGTAAGGTACTAGACCTTGGTAATGAAAATATCCCTCGAAGTTACAAACTAGGTGAAGTAGAGCTTGATCATACAGAATGTGAAAAGGACTTGGGAGTCATGGTAAGCAGAAATCAGAAGCCAAAACTACAGTGCCTAAGTGTGCGCAACAAGGCTAACAGATTGCTAGGATTAATTTCAAGAAGTGTAAGTAACAGAACCAAAAGTTATTTTACAGCTCTATACATCACTAGTGAGACCTCATTTGAATTATGCAGCATATATATATATATATATATATATATATATATATATATATATATATATATATATATATTACACAGTGTGGCACAACACGTGCATTTTATCAATGACGAAGCTCTAGTCTGGTGTTAATTATTTTAGAGGCAAACAGTTTTTTTATAAAATTGATGACTAATCTAATAATAGAAAAAACAGAAAAGAATTGTCATGGAATCCGTTAGCTAGTGAGTGTCAGCAGTCATGGAATGTTCATGATAGTGTCAGCATCATGCAACCTTACTGAATGATCGGTAGACAATAATTACTGTAGCTTAAACCACTTTAAATACACTTTAGAACAACGATTCCCACCCTCAATATACATGTCCGGAATCTCTTCATAAATATTATCTTGCCCTCACTTTAACATCACGTCAAATATCCCCTTTAACTCTCTAATATTCTCACACACACCTGCTGGACACTTAAGCCCTTACCACTCAAAACCTTCACACCCTCCCTGCAACCTTGCCTGAGTTAGCCCCTACCTTTCCTTTCCCCTACCCTGGATTTCTGCACCTCTGGGTCAACCTATTCTCAATCCTTTATCAATGACCACACCATCTCAACAAGGCCTCCTCACACCTCTCAGTTATATCTATCATATCTCAAACCGTCTTCTAATTTCTTTGCATAATTTTCAAGCCATGCATGTCTCTCGGTCATGACATCTCCACTGCCTCCGCCCGCTTCTTCCTTGCAACGTTTAAAACCCATACTTCTCACCCATAGTGATGATACCACTGTGTCTGGTACTGTAATAGTTTTGCCTCCAGAGATAAACTTTTCTTCCTACATTTGCCTCAACATACTACCCACCTGTTTTTCCTGCTCTTCTATTATATGATACAACTTGTCTTTTATAGACCCATCTGCTAACATGTCCACTCATATCTAAATACTTGTGAATTTACATCCTCTGTGCTCTTTCATTCCAGTCTGATGTCTCATTGCCTACTATTTTTTTATCCTCATTGCCTTGCTTTCTTTTCCTGTGGTCACTTTTAATTTTCTTCTTCAAACACTCCCAATATCCTCCACCAACCTTAGAAAACTTCTCTCCTGAATCTCATAAAAACACAATATCATCAGCAAAGAGCAAGTGTGACAACTCTCACTTTGTGTCAGATTCGTTATCTTTCAATCCCACACCTCTCCCCAACACCCCAGAGTTCACACCTCTCAACAACACCCCAGTGTTCACACCCCTCCCCAACACCCCAGAGTTCACACCTCTCAACAACACCCCAGGTTCACACCCCTCCCCAACACCCCAGCGTTCACACCTCTCCCCAACACCCCAGAGTTCACACCTCTCAACAACACCCCAGTGTTCACACCCCTCCCCAACACCCCAGCGTTCACACCTCTCCCCAACACCCCAGAGTTCACACCTCTCCCCAACACCCCAGAGTTCACACCTCTCAACAACACCCCAGTGTTCACACCCCTCCCCAACACCCCAGTGTTCACACCCCTCCCCAACACCCCAGCGTTCACACCTCTCCCCAACACCCCAGAGTTCACACCTCTCCCCAACACCCCAGAGTTCACACCTCTCAACAACACCCCAGTGTTCACACCCCTCCCCAACACCCCAGTGTTCACACCTCTCCCCAACACCCCAGCGTTCACACCTTTCTCCTACACCCCAGTGCTCACACCTCTCCCGAAAACCCAAGCGTTCACTGCTTCAACAAGCTTATCTATAAATATGTTAAACCACCATGGTTTAACACATCCTTGTCAGAGGCCTACCTGTAAGACCTACTTGTAAGACCTATTTCTAAAGAGAAAATAATTTCCTTCTTTCTTACGTACCGCAATTTGAGCTTTCTTCCCCCATTAAAAAAAAAAAATCTTTTCATTGCTTTTAATACCCTTCCACTGTTTCAATACCTTTGCAAAAATTTATCTACGTAATAATTTCTTCCTGTGGTCTAAATTATTCGATTATTCGCCATCTTAAAATCCCCGCCGTTCCCTGACGTCACAATTACGTCGTAAAGCTCTACCAATCGCGGTTGGGAATCGTATCTCATTTTGCCCACTCGGCTGACTGGAAAATCCATTATTAATGACATCATTTTTGCGGGTGCCAAATGGGGCTGTTTTAAATTTCCGATGTTGGTGTTTGAGCGCCAGAAGCACACGCGAGGCGCTCACACGCGAGGCGCTCACACGCGAGGCGCTCACACGCGAGGCGCTCACACGCGAGGCGCTCACACGCGAGGCGCTCACACGCGAGGCGCTTACACGCGAGGCGCTCACACGCGAGGCGCTCACACGCGAGGCGCTCACACGCGAGGCGCTCACACGCTAGGCGCTCACACGCGAGGCGCTCACACGCGAGGCGCTCAAACGCGAGGCGCTCACACGCGAGGCGCTCACACGCGAGGCACTCACACGCGAGGCACTCACACGCGAGGCGCTCACACGCGAGGCGCTCACACGCGAGGCGCTCACACGCGAGGCGCTCACACGCGAGGCACTCACATGCGACGCACTCACACTCGACGCACTCACACTCGACGCACTCACACACGACGCATTCACACACGACGCACTCACACACGACGCACTCACACACGACGCACTCACACACTCATCTTCTGAAGGGTTGATGTCTGAGTCTATCAGCATATATTAGCCTCTCAGTAACTATCCTGCCAATAATAATAATAATAATAATAATAATAATAATAATAATAATGCCCAGAGACAAACTGAAATTTCACTCCCATGTGGGTATGAATTATATAAAATCTACGGGACACAGATTTTACAAAACATTTGTTACACATTTTGTATACACAATTATGCACATTCGGTAGTACGAACACTTGT
This sequence comes from Cherax destructor, assembly GCA_009830355.1. Taxonomy (NCBI): domain Eukaryota; kingdom Metazoa; phylum Arthropoda; class Malacostraca; order Decapoda; family Parastacidae; genus Cherax; species Cherax destructor. Next base: position 26,359 of record WNWK01010054.1, read on the forward strand.
GTACACTCAGTCGTGTGAACAATATGGTAAATGATTCAAAAACATTTGTTTCGTTGTTCCATTGCTATATTTTTTTTTATATTTTATTAAAAAAACACATTATACATAAATTGCAATTGTATCAATCTTAACCTTATACATACCAAGAACCACACCTCTGAACATAATAAAAATCAGCACATTTCTTTACAATCCACCTCCATTACACCTGAACTAAACAAGCCTATATATGCAACAACACTCATTAATACAAAACAGTACATGAAAATCTAAACCTCCTCCAGGGTAACTTCCTAGATGTACCCTCATAATCCCCCACCCACAACCCACCCAAAACACCCTACATATTGTACAGCTTTTATATTTTTCCATACCTACACATACCAACACACATGTGTAGCAACAAAAAATAACACATAGGACACCAAACGTGCCAGGATTACTCCAGTTCTCCTGTTTCTCCATACCAAACAGAGACAAAAACAGTAAACATTACTATAAAGTTCAGCTTATTTATCCTGCACTTCTAAATAGATACCTCAAATTAAATTTCAGGCCCTACTGTTACCCCTCCTGTCTCCCCCCTTAACTTTGAATATTCAAACAACCTTAGAACATTAAGACATAACAGGTTATTATGTCTCTCCATGTCTACAACAAAGTACATGTCTAACCTCGACACCGTACATTACATGTCATAAGGGAACCACTAAGTCACTTTTATCACGTGACTAACACAAAAAAAATATAACATCATCCTATATATATTGTCATACATATATAACATGACCCAACCGGCCACTGTCTTGACCAACATGACATGTTTACCTACTACAGTTATTACACAAAACTAGGAAAGCCACCTCTATATTTTCCAAAAAATCCCATTAATCCCCCCGTCAGAAGTCCTTGATCAGTAACACACACACTTTCAAACCATATACTTACAAAATTCTAAAGGTCCATCCTCGGCGCCCCAAAAACCAGGGCATCCAAGTAAGTTCTCCGTCACAATCACCCCCCCCCCACACATATCCGTCCATTCTCTTTCAATATAAGAAAGCACATACGCCCGCACACACTAAAAAATCCCCCCCCCTTCGAGAGTCCAGTCACTTTCAGCTTCACCCTCCTCTCCCTCCCTCTCCCCACTTCTAAAAGTCTGCCCACTGTCATACTTCTGTAACTATCAGGAAAAAACCTATCCCACCCTGCACCATACAACAACCTATTCCTGCATTTTGTTCTATACATCAAGCCGCCATAGCCTTTACTCGGACTCCTCCCTGTTCCCCCCGCAAAATCCATGAAACATACACGTAATCAACTGCCACATACATGAGTGCTCTCCTTACATCCTCATGCACCCCACCAATATCTAAACTCAGCACCCTCAAAGCATTTATTCCTCCTCCCCCCATCAAACAGATCACCCCTCCCAACCATTCCCTAAGTCTCCCTAAGCTTTCACAAAAATATACAGCATGGTATGCAGTATCCTCCTCACCACACCTATCACAAAATGGCGTCACTGCCAACCCCATTTTATATAGCACTGCCCTTGATGCAACTGCCCCATGCAAAAACCTATATACCACCTCTCTCACCCTCGTCTTCAGCCGCAAACATCGCAACCCACCCCATATTCCCCTCCAATTATATACTGGGAACACTGCCTCCCCTACCACCACATCAGCACCCTCCCCAACCCTCCCCATTGCCCTTGCTGTAACACTCCGAGGGTCCCTCACTGCCATAATACTTCTCAACATATCACCACACTTCAACAAGTCCTTCCCTCTCCACCACCGTGTCAATTCATTCATAACCCTTTCCACCCTTCTTCCCCGGTCCCCCCTTTCCGTAGATAGCAATACTTTACATACATGCCCATAAGATGACTCCTAACGTTTATGAGCCCCAGACCCCCCAAACCCCGCCTTGTCATAACAACCTCCTTATTTAACCAATGCTTTCCAAAACCCCACACAAATCTCAAAACCTTTCTTTCCAATTCTAGCACATCCCCACTCAACACAGGAAAAACCACCGCCACATACCATAACTTACTATACACTAATGCATTAACCACTACCACCCTTTGCTGTAAGGTTAACTCCCCCGTTCTCCACCCTCCCATCCTCCTTAAAGCCCCCCCCACAACCTCCTCAGCATTCACTCTCCGAGCCTCACAGACATCTTCCATAAAAATAACACCACAGATCTTTACCCTCCCTACGACAGTCCATCCAAACCTCTTCCCCATGCCACCCACCACCCATGAACCCACCTCCAACAGCTTAGACTTAGTAGTATTAATGGCTAAACCCGTCGCCCTGCCAAAAATCTCAAGAATCCGGCCCACGTTTCTTAAACCCTCCTCACCCCCGACCAACACAGTTGTGTCGTCCACATATCCCACAATGCCAGACCCATGCTCCAGAACCTCTTTTCCCTCCCCTACTCCCACCTCAATCAGGCCGTACAGCGGGTTCTGCAAGCACGCAAAAAGGATCTGCGACAAGGGGCACCCCTGCCGCAAACCCTTCTCCATTCGCACTTCCCTACCCACCAAACCATTTACTTGTACCCTCACACTCGCATCCTTATACAACAACTTAGCCCATTCAACTATCTCATCACCAAAACCTTGCTTTCTCATTATCATCCACAACATTTCTCTGTCAACACTATCATACGCAGCCTTCCAATCTAAAGCCAGCACACCACCCCCCATACTATTTTCAATGAAGTCCCGTATCCTTGCATGCCCCAGATTCATACTCCGTCCAGGTATACCATATTGCCCAGCCTCGATCACCCTCTCTAAAACCCTCTTCATCCTATTCCCTAGCACCTTAGCAAATATTTTGTAGTCAGCACACATCATGGACAAGCCCCTATAATCACTAATTGATTTCCCTGCCTCCCTCTTTTTAACTAATACTATAACCCCCGTGTGCTGAGTTGTTCCCAAACACCCAGTCTCTTTCATACAATTCATTAATCGTACCAGACACTCTCTTATTACACCCCAATGCTCCATATAAAAGTCGTTCGGTATCCCATCCAGACCCGGCGCTTTCCTCAAACTCATGCTTTTCACAGCCAGCCACACCTCTTCTTCACTGATACCCCCTTCCATGCCGGTCCTATCTTCGCCTCCCAACACCTGTTGTATACCATCTACTATGATTCCCTTCTCCCCTCCTCCACCCACACCCTTTTGCAAGTATTGCTTAAACCTCTGAGCCAAAAATAGACTCATAGCCTCAGTCGTTTTCATCTCCTGTCCCCGGACATACCCTTCCACATCCTCATCTACCTCCAGCCCCATCACCGTCATACCCGTCCTTCTCTGCCGAAAAGACCGCAAAACAGTTGTCGAAGGCTTGTCGCCCCACAAGACATCATCCATACCCCTACGCAAACGTATCGCATTGAACCGCTCATTTTGTATCTCTCGCAACTGCCCCTTTATAACTCCCACCTCCTCCACCTGTGTGCTCCTTCCTCTCTCATAACAATGCTCAAGCTGCCCCTCCAAATACTTCTGTAAACCATATTTCCATTGCTTTTCCTCTCTTCCCCTTGCCTTATAAAAGTCCCTAATGCCCGGTTTCGCACATTGCTCCCACCATTTTAGTACATCTTTCTCCCGCTTCCCTTTGTCCCATACTTTCTCCCACCATTCTTCAAAAGCGTCCCTTCCCTCCTCACCCCCCAAAAGCTGCACATTGAGTTTCCAATAACCGGGGTACCATTTCACCATTCCCTCCCATCCTACCTCCACCAATACACCCCTATGATCCGAAAAGCTTACGTCTACATACCCAATCTCCCCCACAGTTACCACTCGTGACACATAAACTCTGTCCAAGCGTGCAGCGTATCCCCGCCGGACAAAGGTATGATCCACACCCCACCCATTCCCCACCACATCAACCATCCCTGCACTCCCCAACACATCCCTCAAAATACTTAAGACACACCCAGCTTCACGGGGTTCGACATCCTTCTTCCTAATTACACAGTTCCAGTCCCCCCCAATTATCGTAACCTCAGCTAAACCTCCCATGAAATAAACTAAATGATCCCTCACAAAATCCTCCTTAATCCGTTTATTTCTCACAGCTGGCATATATACGCCCATGAAAGTAACTCTCACCCCCCATACCCCATGAACTCTGACAATCCTCCCCTCCTCCCTCCTCCCAAGTCAACAACTGAAAGGGACTGGACTCCCTCACTACTACCAACCCCTCCCTTGAAGCTTCCGAGCTACCCGCATACACTTTATACCCTTGCAACAACAAATCTCTACCATACCTGAAATTGTGCTCCTGTAAGAAGCCTATGTCCACCGCATACCGTCGTAAAGTCACTTCAACCCATTTCCTCTTAACCTCGGCCTTCAGACCATTCACGTTAAACGAGATACACTTGAATAAGATAGAGGTGGCTTTCCCTTTGACTTACATACTTTCTGCTTTGTGCTTTTCTGGGCCTCAGTAACCTTACTGTTGTCCTGCACACCCTTTACCTTTTCTGCCCTCTGCACCCCCCCTTGTCCCGTTTGTGGTGCCTCCACCCATATCTTCTTGCCTGACTTTTGGCCAGGCGTCAGGACTTCGTCATCTGACACTACCATGGATCGCTTCCGTGATTCGGTACTAATATCCATGTTCGACCCACTATCCTCCCTGTGCACTGTTACCTGCACCTCCTGTATATCCAAACAGCTGGACTCAGCCCCATCACCCAACACTCCCCCCTCAGCACCCATTAACTGCACCACAGCCTCACTGGCTTCCAAAACTCCTCCATCCTGGGGAGTATCCAAAAATCCCCGCAATTCCTCCGGTAATGCGGCCTCTTCCAAATCTACAGCACTCCTCTGTACTGCTGTTTCCAGCACCGCTGTGTCCTGCGACACAGTTGGCAAAGTACTACATATCTCCTCCGGGCCTTTCACAATCTCACTCCATGTGCCTTTGGGCGCCACTACCACTTCCTCAACCTGACAGTAGGCTCCACATCCGTAACATGCACCACATTCCTTGTACCATATTGCTGTCCCTGCCTCCTGTCACACTCTGCAGCAATATGTCCATAGGAACCACAGAGTCTGCATGTCCGTCTTTGACCTGCGTAGGTCACATAAACTTGAGTTCTAAACTCTTCCAAGACCACAAAAGACGGTATGGCCCGCCTCAGGGTCATCTTGAGGGTAAAGGAACCTTCCGGGAATCCCTCATAGATTCCTTCAGTCCATCGTCCCATCGTTGCATAGTGGATGACGCCATAGTCCTTGAAAACATGCCGGATGTCTTGCTCATCCGCTTCGAACGGCAAATTATGAACTTTGACATATGTATAGTGCTTAGAAACATCTTTGAGTTTCACTTCCAGGGTAGCATTGATAGGCATGCATACTTCCTCATATTTCTCCACCAACCTCTCATAAACGCCGGTGGACGACAGTTTCACGAAGATTCTTGTACTCCCATTGAGCGAAATCCCATAAATTTCTTCATTATCTAATCCATAAGCGTCTCGTAGAACGGTGGGCAAGATAACAGCTGCCGTCGAAGGGTACACAGCCCCTTTTACCAACTCAACACATACAGTGTTTATCCTCCGTCTGAACGGCGTCGCCATTTTGTAGTCCATTGCTATATAGACTACTTGTGGAGGCGGGTATTCAAACACGAGGAGGCTGAAATTAATCCTTGAGCATACATCAGCTACGAGTGTCCTCGCAACTTGAAACAAGTCTAGTGCGCTAGGCTCATGTTGTTTGTAGGATCAATGGCTCAGATGGTAGGGTGACATGTACAATGTTTGGCCTCTTGAGGCGGGACAATGTTCGTGGGGCCGAATCCTGGCCTGCCGTAGTTTAAAAATATATATATATATATATATATATGCAAAAAGATCACAGTAATCAGGTATATCAAAATATGCAAGACAACTACTATGAAAAAATAGAGAATTCCAAGCTTTGTGACTACTCACATTATCAAGGAACTATAAAAGGAAACATGACAGGAGGACTTATATAAGGGCACAAGACTACACCTCACAGTACTATCACATTAACAAAGACTACACCTACATGAGCTTGAATTCCTCTATTTTTCATAGTGGTGTCTTGCATATATATATATATATATATATATATATATATATATATATATATATATATAATATATATATATATATATTATATATATAATCGAGAAAACACTAAAAATTATAAAAATAACTTATAAACCTTGAAAAAAAAAACGTGAAAATATTGTGAATGTGAAGGTTTTTCATTATATCAATGATCACACTTCTAACAGTGACCACACTTCTAACAGTGACCACACTTCTAACAGTCACCACACTTCTAACAGTGACCACACTTCTAACAGTGACCACACTTCTAACAGTGACCACACTTCTAACAGTGACCACACTTCTAACAGTGACCACACTTCTAACAGTGATCACACTTCTAACAGTGATCACACTTCTAACAGTGACCACACTTCTAACAGTGACCACACTTCTAACAGTGACCACACTTCTAACAGTGATCACACTTCTAACAGTGACCACACTTCTAACAGTGATCACACTTCTAACAGTGATCACACTTCTAACAGTGATCACACTTCTAACAGTGACCACACTTCTAACAGTGATCACACTTCTAACAGTGACCACACTTCTAACAGTGATCACACTTCTAACAGTGACCACACTTCTAACAGTGACCACACTTCTAACAGTGACCACACTTCTAACAGTGAACACACTTCTAACAGTGATCACACTTCTAACAGTGACCACACTTCTAACAGTGACCACACTTCTAACAGTGACCACACTTCTAACAGTGACCACACTTCTAACAGTGACCACACTTCTAACAGTGACCACACTTCTAACAGTGATCACACTTCTAACAGTGACCACACTTCTAACAGTGATCACACTTCTAACAGTGATCACACTTCTAACAGTGATCACACTTCTAACAGTGACCACACTTCTAACAGTGATCAAACTTCTAACAGTGATCACACTTCTAACAGTGATCACACTTCTAACAGTGACCACACTTCTAACAGTGATCACACTTCTAACAGTGATCACACTTCTAACAGTGATCACACTTCTAACAGTGACCACACTTCTAACAGTGACCACACTTCTAACAGTGATCACACTTCTAACAGTGATCACACTTCTAACAGTGACCACACTTCTAACAGTGACCACACTTCTAACAGTGATCACACTTCTAACAGTGATCACACTTCTAACAGTGATCACACTTCTAACAGGACCACACTTCTAACAGTGATCACACTTCTAACAGTGATCACACTTCTAACAGTGATCACACTACTAACAGTGAACATACTTCTAACAGTGAACACACTTCTGACAGTGAACACACTTCTAACAGTGAACACACTTCTAACAGTGAACACACTTCTAACAGTGATCACACTTCTAACAGTGAACACACTTCTAACAGTGAACACACTTCTAACAGTGATCACACTACTAACAGTGAACATACTTCTAACAGTGAACACACTTCTGACAGTGAACACACTTCTAACAGTGAACACACTTCTAACAGTGAACACACTTCTAACAGTGATCACACTTCTAACAGTGAACACAATTCTAACAGTGAACACAATTCTAACAGTGAACACAATTCTAACAGTGAACACAATTCTAACAGTGAACACAATTCTAACAGTGAACACAATTCTAACAGTGAACACAATTCTAACAGTGAACACAATTCTAACAGTAACATCAACTAAATCTAACAGTGAACACAATTCTAACAGTGAACACACTTCTAACAGTGAACACAATTCTAACAGTGAACACACTTCTAACAGTGAACACACTTCTAACAGTGAACACACTTCTAACAGTGATCACACTTCTAACAGTGAACACACTTCTAACAGTGAACACACTTCTAACAGTGAACACACTTCTAACAGTGAACACACTTTTAATATTGAACACTCTTCTAACAGTGACCACACTTCTAACAGTGATCACACTTCTAACAGTGAACACACTTCTAATATTGAACACACTTCTAATATTGAACACACTTCTAACAGTGACACATTCTAACAGTGACACATTTCTAACAGTGATCACATTCTAACAGTGACCACAATTCTAACAGTGACACACTCCAACAGTGAACAACTTCTAACAGTGACCACCTTCTAAAGTGAACACACTTCTAACAGTGAACACTTCTAACAGTGAACACATTCTAACAGTGAACACAACTTCAAACAGTGAACACACTCTAATTGTACACACTTCTAACAGTGACACACTCTAACAGTGATCACATTCTAACAGTAACACGTTCAACAGTGAACACACTTCTAACAGTGAACACACTTCTAACAGTGAACACACTTCTAACAGTAAACACATTTCTAATATTGAACACACTTCTAATATTGAACACACTTCTAATATTGAACACACTTCTAACATTGAACACATTTCTAATATTGAACACACTTCTAATATTGAACACACTTCTAACAATGAACACACTTCTAACAATGAACACACTTCTAATAATAAACGCACTTCTAATATTGAACACACTTCTAACAATGAACACACTTCTAACAATGAACGCACTTCTAATATTGAACACACTTCTAATATTGAACACACTTCTAACATTGAACACACTTCTAAGTGAACACATTCTTATATTGAACACATTCTAACAGTGAACACACTTCTAACAATGAACACACTTCTAATTTGAACACACTTTAAATTGAACACTTCTAATATTGAACACACTTCTAATATTGAACACAATTCTAACAGTGATCACACTTCTAATATTGAACACAATTCTAACAGTGATCACACTTCTAACAGTGAAAAAACTTCTAATATTGAACACTCTTCTAATATTGAACACACTTCTAAGTGAACACACTTCTTATATTGAACACACTTCTAACAGTGAACACACTTCTAACAATGAACACACTTCTAACAATGAACACACTTCTAATATTGAACACACTTCTAATATTGAACACACTTCTAATATTGAACACACTTCTAATATTGAACACACTTCTAATATTGAACACAATTCTAACAGTGATCACACTTCTAATATTGAACACACTTCTAATATTGAACACAATTCTAACAGTGATCACACTTCTAATATTGAACACAATTCTAACAGTGATCACACTTCTAACAGTGAACAAACTTCAAATATTGAACACACTTCTAATATTGAACACAATTCTAACAGTGATCACACTTCTAATATTGAACACTCTTCTAACAGTGAACGCTCTTCTAACAGTGAACACAAGTTTACTTACGTTCTTTAATTTAATTTTTGCTTGAAGTGAGAAAGTGAGAGTCCGGGTCCCCTCGCCACCTCCCCACCTTGCCACCTCCCTCCCTGCCCCTCCCTCCCTGCCCCTCCCTCCCTCCCTGACCCTCCCTCCCTCATCACGCCCCGTCCCCTTCCCAACATAAACTTGTTCCAACTTGCTCTAACTTTCTTCTTCTAGAGAGTTTAATCATGTCTCGGTCAGTTGATGGTCCAGACTGATGACCTTAACTCTGGCAGTAGGTCAGTGCTCAGTCATGTGCTCATTACCAGAGGTCTGTTGTGACCTTTGTTGTGTGTCGTTGGTGGTGTGACCTTGTTGGTGTACCTTGTTATTGGTGTCACCTTGGTGTGACTTTGGTGTCACCTTGTTGTTGGTGTGACCTTGTTGATGTGACCTCGTTAGTAGTGTGACCAGTAACAATGGTAGCACCAGCAGCAACGATACCACCAGTAACACTGATAGCAACGGTAGCCCCAGTACCACTGGTAGCACCGGTAGTCCCAGTAGCAATGGTAGCACCAGCAGCAACGATACCACCAGTAACACTGATAGCAACGGTAGACCCAGTACCACTGGTAGCACCGGTAGTCCCAGTAGCAATGGTAGCACCAGCAGCAACGGTATAACCAGAAGCTATGATGCCAGTCATGATGTCTCAATAGCACCATAGCACGGAAGCACCAGTAACAATGCAACAGTGCAGCACTAGTAAGCACCTGTAGCCCCAGTACCACTGGTAGCACCATTAACACCAGTAGCACCGGTAGAACCACTAGAACTGGTAACACCAGTAGCACACTCTCCCTCACCCACCTTCTCCCTCACCCACCTTCTCCCTCACCAACCTTCTCCTTCACCCACCTTCTCCCTCACCCACCTTCTCCCACCATCTCCTTCACCCACTTTCTCCCTCACCCACTTCTCCTTCACCACTGTCCTCACCCATCTCTACCTCACCCACCTCTCCCTCACCCACCTTCTCCTTCACCCACCTTCTCCCTCACCCACCTTCTCCTTCACCCACCTTCTCCCTCACCCACCTTCTCCTTCACCCACCTTCTCCCTCACCCACCTTCTCCTTCACCCACCTTCTCCTTCATCCATCTTCTCTCTCGCCCACCTTCTCCCTCACCCACCTTCTCCCTCACACACTTTCTCCATCACCCACCTACTCCCTCTCCCACCTACTCCCTCACCCATCTTCTCCCTCACCCACTTACTCCCTCACCTATCTTCTCCCTCACCCACATATTACCTCACCCACCTACTCCCTCATGCATCTTCTCCCTCACCCACCTACTCCCTCACCCACCTACTCCCTCACTCACCTACTCTCTCACCCACCTACTCCCTCACCCACCAACTCTCTCACCCATCTTCTCACCCACCAACTCTCTCACCCTCCTACTCTCTCACCCACCTACCCCCTCCCCACCTCTCCCTCACCCACCTACTCCCTCACCCACCTACTCTCTCACCCACCTACTCTCTCACCCACCTACTCCCTCACCCACCTACTTCCTCACCCATCTTCTCCCTCAGCCACCTACTCCCTCACCCAAATACTCCTTCACCCACATACTCCCTCACCCACCTACTCCCTCATGCATCTTCTCCCTCACCCACCTACTCCCACCCACTACTCCCTCACCAACCTACTCCTCACACCTACCTCTCCCTCACCCACCTAGCCCTCACCCAGTAAAGCTCTCTTCACCCACGAGGCCGGTCACCACCTTCCCTCAGCATCTTCATCCTTTCCTTACCCCCACCCACTACTCTACAACAGCCTATGTCCATACTTGCCTGACTCCGTACCCACCTACTCCTTCACCCACGTACTCCATCACCTACCTACTCCCTCACCCACCTACTCCCCCACCCACCTATTCCCTCACCCATCTTCTCCCTCACCCACCTACTCCCTCACCTATCTACTCCCCCACCCACCTACTCTCTCACCCACCTACTCCCTCACCAACCTACTCCCTCACCCATCTTCTCCCTCACCCACCTACTCACCCACCTACTCTCTCACCCACCTACCCTCACCCACCTACTCCCTCACCCATCTTTTCCCTCAGCCACCTACTCCCTCACCCGCATACTCCCTCACCCACCTACTCCCTCATGCATCTTTTCCCTCACCCACCTACTCCCCCACCTATCTTCTCCCTCACCCACCTACTCCCTCACCCACCTACTTCCACACCTACCTACTCCCTCACCCACCTCCTCCCTCACTCACATACTCCCTTACCCACCTACTTCCTTACCCACCTCTTCCTTCACCCACCTACTCTCTCACCCACCTACTCCCACACCTACCTACTCCCTCACCCACCTACTCCCTCACCCACCTACTCCATTCCCCACCTACTCCCTTCCTCATCTACTCCCTCACCCACCTACTTGATCACCCACCTACTCCCTCACCCACCTACTCCCTCACCTACCTACTCCCTCACCTACATACTCCCTCACCCACCTACTCCCTCACCTACCTACTCCCTCATCTACCTACTCCCTCACCCACCTACTCCCTCACAAACCTACTCCATCACCTACCTACTCCTCACCTACCTACTCCCTCACCCACCTACTCCCTCACCCACCTACTCCCTCACCTACCTACTCCCTCACCTACCTACTCCCTCACCCACATACTCCCTCACCTACCTACTCCCTCACCTACCTACTCCCTCACCCACATACTCCCTCACCTACCTACTCCCTCACCTACCTACTCCCTCACCCACCTACTCCCTCACCTACCTACTCCCTCACCCACCTACTCCCTCACCTACCTACTCCCTCACCCACCTACTCCCTCACCTACTGAGCAGTAAGAAAGTTTGATACTTCCTAACAACATTATTTTTTTGAGTCGTTAACACTGACCTGGAACTGTGACTGTTAGAGGTGACTTGGTTTGTGCACTCTCCCACTGGTGTTTGTGCACTCTCCCACTGGTGTTTGTGCACTTTACCACTAGTGTTTGTGAACTCTCCCACTGGTGTTTGTGCACTCTCCCACTGATTTTTGTGAAATCACCCACTGGTGTTTGTGCACTTTACCACTAGTGTTTGTGAACTCTCCCACTGGTGTTTGTGCACTCTCCCACTGGTTTTTGTGCACTCTCCCACTGGTGTTTGTGAAATCACCCACTGGTGTTTGAGCACTCTCCCACTGGTGTTTGTGGTATTGCTTACTAGTTGGTCTTCATTCGCCCACTGACTTTTGTGCACTCACCCACTGGTGTTTGTGCACTCAAACACTAGATTTTGTGCGCTCACTTACTGGTGTTTGTGCACTGGCTCACAGGTGTTTGTGCACTTACTCACTGGTGTTTGTGTACTGGCTCACAGGTGTTTGTGCACTTACTCACTAGTGTTTGTGCACGTAACCACTGTTGTTCGTGCACTTATTCACCGGTCTTTGTGCACTTAACTACTGGTGTTTGTGCACTCTCCTACTGGTGTTTGGGTACTCTCCTACTAGTGTTTGTGCACTCCCCACAGGCGTTTGTGCACTCGTCCACTATTTTTGTGAACTCTCCCATTCGTGTTTGTGCACTATCCCACTACTGTTTGTGTATCACTCACCAACTGGTATTTGTGCACTCTCCCACTGGTTGTGCACTCTCCCACTAGTGGGATCAAAACGTTTAGCGTGAGCTGGACGCCAAGGTATTGGTCCAGTGTGGTACACTGGACCAATACCTATATATATATATATATATATATATATATATATATATATATATATATATATATATATATATATATATATATATATATATATATATATATATAGGGGTTCACATCTAGATAAGTTTAAAATAATTTAATAATAAACAAACACAATGAACTATATATTTTTCGTTAGGTTCAGAATGATTTTTGCGATATTATTTCATTCACAAATTTTCGCTTGCCTTATTCGGCAAGACGAGCGTTGCTATTTAAGCCAAAATCGCAAGTTTTACCTATTCGGCACAACATATATACAGTGGACCCTCACTACTCAAACACTCCAAACTCGCCCTTTTATGTAAGTTTATTATTGTAAGTGCTTTTATATGTATTTTTGGGGGTCTGAAATGGACTAATCTAAGTTACGTCATTCCTTATGGGAATAAATTCGTCTGGAAACAGCACTTGAACAGCATTCTGGAATAAAGAATTTTTGAACAGCGAGGGTCTACTGTATATATATATATATGTCTTGCCAGCCGTTCGGGATCGGTTCCCCAGTCTCTTTCCCTTCATTTCAGCTGGCTACAGCAAACCCTCGACTCTTTTGTTTGGGGAACATGAAATTCACTCATCTGAGGGTGTTCAGCAAGGTGATCCACTCGCTCCACTTCTCTTCTGTTTGGCAGTAAGAGAACTAAATTCCAGCCTACGCAGCGAGCTCAACAGCTGGTACCTGGATGATGACACTCTGGTGGGTACTGAGGAGTCCCTGTTAGAGGACCTACAACGGGTGAAGACACAGGGAGAAGCCTTAGGACTCATCCTCAATCCCTCAAAGTGTGAAACCATCACATCAAACCAGGAAATAATTAATGCGGTGCGAACAATCCTCCCAGAAGTCACTACTACCACTCCATCCAACAGTACCCTCCTGGGAGCACCGCTGGGTCACCACGCCATCGACACGGTCCTCAAGGACAAAGTGAATGACCTGAAAAGAATGGAGGAGAGAATAAGTGATCTTGATGCCCATGATGCCCTGTATCTCCTCACAAGGTGTCTTACTATGCCAAGACTCACTTACTTCTTGAGGTGCGCACCCTCTTTTGACAACCCAACACTTAACGAGTATGACGCACACCTTAAGAAGGCACTGAATCTGTCACTAGATGATCGGCAATGGGAGCAGGCAACCCTCCCAGTGCGACTGGAAGGTATAGGGGTGCGCAAAGCAACGCAGGTAGCTTTACCTGCATTTCTGTCATCGTGTTTGGCCTCCTGTGGATTAGTCAAGAAGATTGTCCCCGAACGCTTGAGAGGTGTGGTGGGAGCTCAGGACCCCAGGTTCATTGAAGCAGCCGAGCGATGGGACAGCCTGGCAGACTTCTCCAGTAGACCAGCTCCTCCCAAAGAGCACAAACAGTCCCACTGGGACAAACCGATCATGGAAAAAATTGCCAACACAATGCTCACCAACGCTTCAGGAAAGGACAAAGCTCGTCTCCTAGTGGTGAAAGCACCACACTCAGAAGATTTCCTTCTAGCTGTTCCCAATTCCTCTCTGGGCACTCGAGTCGACCCACAGGCCATTCGGATTGGTGTTGCTCTTCACCTAGCCGCCCCCATACTCACCGAACATATGTGTATTTGCGGCAGGGCGACGGTCGATCAATTCGGACTTCATGGTCTCGTGTGTCACACATCAGAAGGGAAGTATGCTAGACATGAGGAGGTCAACGTCATCATAAAGAGAAGCATTTTGGGGGGAATTTTTTATCAAAAGTCTTTTTACTGTATCAAGATTTTTAAATACAACTTTGATATTAAAATTCTTAAGAAAAGAAGGCATATCAACCAAGTTTTCATGGTAAGGGAGAACCAACATATTTTTGGTTGAATAAGGTTGGTTGTCCCTTTTTGGATTGTAAAAAGTATTTCTAGCTATTTTAAAAGATTTATCAATTATGTTTCTTGGGTATTTTAAATTATTAGCTATTTCATAAATTTTAGAGATTTCTTCATCTATGAACTCTGGACTACAAATGCGTAAAGCTCTCAAAAACATAGAAGAGAAAAACCCACACTTTAACTCTATCTTGATGTGAAGAGTAATAGTGTACATAGGAACAATTATTTGTAGGTTTTCTGTAAATTTTAAATTTAAAATCAATGTTACCCTTAATAATAAAAACATCTAGGAAAGGCAATGAGTTATTTACTTCAAATTCAACAGTAAAATTTATAGAATGAGCTAAGCTATTTAATTTAACAAGGAAATGGTTTATGTCTACATTCTTAGGCATAAGGCACAAAATGTCATCAACATATCTATACCACTTAGCTCTATTGGGAAGGATTGTGTTAAGCAATCTTGTTTCGAAAAATTCCATATATAAATTACTAAGAACAGGTTAAAGAGGATTTCCCATTGCCATACCAAACTTCTGAGTGTAAAACTCATCATTAAATACAAATTTTGCATCAACAATACAAAGTTTAATAAGTTTAATGATAGTAGGAACTGGCAATGGTAAATCGTAATTAACCAGTTCTTCAGATAAGAACTTTAGTAAATCATCAACTGGAACTTTTGTAAACAAGGAGGTAACATCAAAACTAACCATATTAAAATCATTTAAATCAGTCAAGGTGCTTAATTTATCAACTAAATCTAAGTTGTTTTTAACATTAAAATTAGACATAGAAGAAAAAAACGACACTTTAACTCTATCTTGATGTGAAGAGTAATAGTGTACATAGGAACAATTATTTGTAGGTTTTCTGTAAATTTTAAATTTAAAGTTCCTATGTACACTATTACTCTTCACATCAAGATAGAGTTAAAGTGTCGGTTTTTTCTTCTATGTTTTTGAGAGCTTTACGTATTTGTAGTCCAGAGTTCATAGATGAAGAAATCTCTAAAATTTATGAAATAGCTAATGATTTAAAATATCCAAGAAACATAACTGATAAATCTTTTAAAATAGCTAGAAATACTTTTTACAATCCAAAAAGGGACAACAAACCTTATTCAACCAAAAATATGTTGGTTCTCCCTTACCATGAAAACTTGGTTGATATGCCTTCCTTTCTTAAGAATTTTAATATCAAAGTGGTATTTAAAAATCTTGATACAGTAAAAAGACTTTTGATAAAAAATTCCCCCCAAAATGCTGACGGATGTGTCTATAAGATTCCCTGTAAAATATGCGATAAAGTTTATTATGGTCAAACTGGTAAAAGTCTTGAACTAAGATTAAAACAACATAAATATAGCATTAGAACTGGACAAGATTCTAATGCTCTATTTATTCATGTGAGAGACTTTAACCATCCAATTGATTTTCAAAATGCTGAGAAGGTTGTATCAAGCAAGTCCATGGTTGAGAGGAATATAATATAATCATGTTTCATTAAAAGCAGTTTTGAAAATAATATGAATATTTCTTTTGGTTTATATAAATTGGATTCATTTATAATTAATAAAATTTGGGAAGAATTTAATGATAAATTGGACTAATCTTAATTCTTGGGAAGAGTTTCAGGTCCTTTCTTATGTTTCTCTTCACAGAGTCGTGCGATGTTACGCTACTGTGAGGTGTAGTCTTTGTTAGTGTGATGTGACTGTGAGGTGTATTCTGCCCCTTTATAAGCCTTCTTGTCATGTTTCCTTTTATAGTTCCTTGATAATGTGAGTAGTCACGAAAGCGCTTGGAATTCTTCTATATTTTTTCATAGTGGTTGTCTTGTATATATATATATATATATATATATATATATATATATATATATATATATATATATATATATATATATATATATATATATATATATATATATGCAGCCAGACCCCAGGTAAATATGGTAATGAAAGTGCTAACAGAGAAAAAGTTAGGAAATGAGATGTTTTTACAAAGCACAAGTGATGGCAGAAGGGTAGAGTGAATGGAGAATAAAATAAAGGATAAGAGAGTGGTGAGGGAGTGTAAAAGGAGAGCAAATGAGAGAGTGGGTGAGGTTCTATCAACAAATGTTTCTGAGAATAAGAAAAAGTTTTGGAATGAGATTAATAATTTAAGAAAGCCTAGAGAACGAATGGATTTATCAGTTAATAACAGAAGAGGGAGGTTATTAGATGGGAAGTTGGAAGTATTGGGAAGACGGACGGAATATTTTGATGAGCTGTTAAATATTGATGAAGAGAGGGAAGCAGTGATTTCCATGCATTGGCCAGGGAGGTACAACATCTTTTATGAATGAGGAAGAGCTAGATGTGAGTGTGGTGAAAGGCATGAGGCTGTGGGTAAAATGAAAGGGGAGTAAAATACGTAGCTAGGATTGATGGGATCAATACAGAAATGTTAGTCACGTAGGGATATAGCTCTGGAGTGGTTAGTGCTATTGTTCAATAAATGTATGAAAGAGGGAAGGTACTTATAGATTATAGAAAACATGCATAGCTCCTTTGTATAAAGGCAAAGGGAACAAAGGAGAGTGTCAAAATTATAGGGAAAAAATCCTGTTGAATATACCAGGTAAAGTGTATGGTAGTTATTATCGAAAGAATTAAGTATAAGACGGAGAGCAAGATCGCAGATGAACAAGGAGGCTTTAGGAAGGGTAGGGGATATGTAGACCAAGTGTTTACAGTGAAACATACAAGTGAACAATATTTAGATAAAGGTAAGGAAGTTTTCAATGCATTAATGGATTTAAAAATATGATAAGATGGATAGGAGAGCAATGTGGTAGATGTTGCAAGTGTATAGAATATGTGGAAGGCTACTTAAACCTGTTAAGAGTTTTTTTCTGAGGATAGTGAGGCTCAGGTTAGGGTGTGTAGGAGAGAGGAAAATTATTTTCCAGTAGGCATCGATGTGTGATTTCACCAAAGTTGTTTAACATATTTATAGATGAAGTTGTAAAAGAAGTGAATGCTGGGGTGTTGGGGATAGGTGTGGGATTGAAAGATAAAGAATCTAATACAAAATGGGAGTTGTCACAGTTGCTTTATGCCGATGACACTGCCTTTGGGGATTCTGAATGGAATTACAAAGGTTAGTGGACGAATTTGGGAGGGTATGTAAAATAAAGAATTAAAAGTGGACGTAGGGAAGAGCAAGTTTGATGAGGGTAACAAAAAATTTAGTAATTAAAGACTGGATATCAGATTGGAAGGAGGGGGTATGTAGGAAGTGAATGTATTCAGATATTTGGAAGTGAACTTGTCGATAGTTGGGTCTATGAAAGATGTGGTGAACCATAGAACTGTCGAGAAGAAAAAGGTGGGTGTGGTTTATTGAAGCATTTGTGGAGAAAAAGAACGTTATCCATGGAGGCAAAAAGTGGAATGCATCAGAGTATAGTGGTTCCAACATTCCTATATTGGTGTGAAGCTTGAGTTCTAAACGTTAGAGGCAATGAAAATATCGTATCTGAGGACAATATGTGATATGAATATTAGGTAGAGAATTCGTAGTTTGGAGATTAGGAGGTGCAGGATTCCTGAAAGTATTGTCCAGAGGGCTGAGGAGGGGTTGTTTATGGTGGAATGGAAATTTTTAGAGGATGAAACAAAATAGGATGACCAAGAGGGCGTATAAATCTGTAATGGAGGGAGGGAGGAGTAGGGGTCGTCTTAGGAAAGCATAGAGGGAGGGGATAAAGGGGGTTTTGCTGTGGTGGAGGTAAGTGGTGGGGATTTTGTAGTTTGAAGGGAGCTTTCAAATTCACGTGTAAAGCAAACTTTAGCAATCACGCCCAGAACATATCTAAGAAAGTGTCCATAACAGTAATCGTTGCTTCTAGAAGTTACTATGTACCACAACTGACACTGTTTACTCTCTGATTCTCTTTAATATACTTAACCTTACCTCATCTAGAGTCTGCCCGAGGAGCTATAACACGAAATCAACTAAAACCAACCAAAACACAGAAAAAATCTGCCATTAGAATGATCACTCTAATTGCAGAGTAAATTATCTTTCTCATTACTATTCAGAGACTTGAACCTACTTAACGTACCTATTATCCACATTTCCTGCTGTACAAGTTACTTATACAGAATTTTCAGTTTATGTATTAACCCTGAGTTTGAGCAATTTATGTAGTTGCAACAGAACAGATATAACACTAGAAATAACACCTCTGTCATGTTGCAAAATGTACGACTGAACCTAAGTCAATAATCGAAGAAAATCAAAGGACAAAAAAATGGGACAACCTGCTCATAAGAAGTCGAAAAAGAATTGATCTCAGTAGTTCCGAAGACACTTTCAAAACATTTCTTGAAATTGGGTAATAATTTTCCCGATGGCCATAACAAAAAACTAAGTTATGACAGAATCTAACTTCTATGAAAATTGTATCTGAAATTACTAGCTGTTTCATTGTTTAGTCACCACTGTAATTCATTGTAGCCATCAAGGAACTCTAAACTCTTGTATACTCGTATTAACACTTAAAATAATATTTTAGGTTTTTGTACTTGTGATAAAGAAATTAATTCTAGCATGACCGATATATTTCTCGTATAAGACGTCTTCCTTGGAGGATGCAGTTATCATGGCTCACGAAACTGCAACAAAACGACTGCGAACAAATCACGGAAAGGGTGGGACTTAAACCCAAGACAAGTTAGTCTTAAACCTGGCCTGTGAGTTTTAAAGCTCACTTGTCCTGGGTTCAAGCCCCGCCCGTTACCTGATTTGATTATCATACAGTTATTGCACAGCCACACATATCCACTTCTCTGCAACATTCATCTATATTCTGAGGAAATATAGCTTGTGTTTGAAGGTACTTCCTGTGGTGTTGACGCCATAGTGGTGTTGGGTTTTCCAATAAAGACCTGACTTACATCGTGTAGAATGTTTTAATTTAAAACATTCTAAAAGTTATTCTGAGGTCTGGACATATTGTCTCAGCTGATAAATATGAACAAGGTTTTGCACGGCGGTGATGTTACTGTCAGTGTTCTCGCAGCGTCACAGGAATTTCAAGAAGAAAAAACATCGTGTGCAGAAGTCACTGTGGAGGTAGGAGAGGTGATGTTGCTGGAGGTTGTGGACAATATTCTTCAGAATAATGGAGAGAATCGCCCGAGGAAATTCACAGAAGTCGTCCTGATCCACCTCGTTCCTCTGAACGGAGAATTCAGTTCATATTTTCCCGAGCTTAGGGTTCTGCATGAACACTGACCTGGGACCCGCTCTGGGAAGACCCACTGTTCAGTCCTCCAGGAAGTGGACCACAAGTGAGCCTGAAGCTGCCTGCTGGACTTGTGTAAAGCTGAGACCAGAGCTGACAGTCTTGAACTTCAAGTGACAATCCTGAACTTCAAATGACAGTCCTGAACTTCAAGTGACAATCCTGAACTTCAAGTGACAGTCCTGAACTTCAAGTGACAATCCTGAACTTCAAGTGACAGTCCTGAACTTCAAGTGACAGTCCTGAACTTCAAGTGACAATCCTGAACTTCAAGTGACAATCCTGAACTTCAAGTGACAATCCTGAACTTCAAGTGACAGTCCTGAACTTCAAGTGACAGTCCTGAACTTCAAGTGACAGTCCTGATCCTGAACTTCAAGTCACAGTCCTGAACTTCACGTGACAGTCCTGAACTTCAAGTGAGAGTCCTGAACTTCAAGTGAGAGTCCTGAACTTCAAGTGACAGTCCTGAACTTCAAGTGACAGTCCTGAACTTCAAGTGACAGTCCTGAACTTCAAGTGACAGTCCTGAACTTCAAGTGACAGTCCTGAACTTCAAGTGACAGTCCTGAACTTCAAGTAACAGTCCTGAACTTCAAGTGACAGTCCTGAACTTCAAGTGACAGTCCTGAACTTCAAGTAACAGTCCTGAACTTAAAGTGACAGTCCTGAACTTCAGGTGACAATCTTGAACATCACACACCTGCCCCCCTACACACACTCGCCCTTCTTCCCCTCCTTTCCCTCTCCTCCCCTCTTTCCTCTCCTCCTTCTCCTCCTCCCTGCAACATTCCCTCTCCAAGTTGCACAAAGTTTTGATTGAGTGACTTGTGAAACAAAAAACTTAGGCGGCCATAAACCTGGGCGTCCTATCACAGTCCCGAGTCCAGATTTCAGAGTTCAGAGTTTACAGTCTAAAGACTAGGGCCCAGAGTCTGGTGTCTGGACTCCAGAGTCTGGATGGTGTCTGGAGTTCAGAGTCTGGTTGGTCCAGAGTCTGGTGTCTTGAGTCTAGAGTATAGACTCCAGAGTAGAGAGTCTGGAGTCTTGAGTCTAGAGTATAAACTCCAGAGTACAGAGTCTGGAGTCTTGAGTCTAGAGTATAGACTCCAGAGTACAGAGTCTGGAGTCTTGAGTCTGGAGTATAGACTCCAGAGTACAGAGTCTGGAGTCTTGAGTCTAGAGTCTAGACTCAGTCAAGTCTGAGTAGCAGTATGATCAGTACAGAGTCTTGAGTCTTGAGTTAGAGTATAGACTCCAGAGTACAAGTCTTGAGTCTTGAGTCTAGAGTAAACCAGGTAAGAGTCTGGAGTCTGGAGTCAGAGAAGACCAGAGTAGAAGGGAGTCTTGAGCAGTATGACTCGAGTAGAGTCTGGAGTCTTAGTCGATCTTGAGTCAGTAGCTCAGCGGTCTGGAGTCTGAGCTGAGAGATCAGTGTCTGCTAGCTAGGATGCCGTACAGATCTGAGTCTTGAGTTGGATGACTCGGACAGTCTGAGTCTTGAGTTAAATAGACTCAGCAGAGTCTGTCGAGTCGTAAGCTCAGGTCAATCTGTCGAGTTAGTATAGACTCAGCATCTTGGTAGCGTATGACTCCAGGTAGAGTCTGAGTCTTGCAGGTATGCAGGTAGCTGGGCTGAGCTAATGACTCAGAGTCAATCTTGAGTCAGATAGACTCCAGGCAGTTGGGTCGAGTCAAGACTCAGTCAAGTCTTGAGTCTTGAGTTAGAGTATGACAGTCAGTCTGGAGTCTTGAGTCTTATGATATGATCTGACGAGTCTAGAGACCCAGTATCTAGTCTGTCAAGCTCAGGCATCGTCTTGGTCAGTAGCTCAGAGTACAGTCTGAGTCTCGAACTGTTAATTTACAATAATATTTTCTCTATGTAAGGTAACAAATGGAAGAAAGAGGTAAAAAAACGAGAAGAGGAGGGAAGGCAAGATGAAGGAAAAAAAGGAGAGAACAAACAGGGGACAGATAGAAAAAGAAGGGAAGATACAGACATAGGGGAAAAAAGCACTAGGTATAGAGAAACTATGGCAGTGAGGAAGACATGGAGGAGGAAGGAGAGAGAGAGAGAGAGAGATGCAGATAACAAAGAGAGAAGGACAGCAGAACTCATCCAACACACTGAGTACATCTGAGTACAAACAATGTAAGAGTTTAGTACATCTGAGTATATACACAGTGCAAGAATGTAGTATATCTGAGTACATACACAGTGTAAGAGTGTAGTGCATCTGAGGACATTCAGTGTAAGTGTAGTACATCTGAGGACATTTAGTGTAAGAGTGTAGTACATATGAGTACATACACAGTGTAAGAGTGTAGTACATCTGAGTACATAGTGTAAGATTTTAGTTTATCTGAGTACACACATAGTTTAAGAGTGCAGTACATTTGAGTACATAAGCATAGTGTAAGATTGTGATACATTTGAGTACATACACAGTGTAAGAGTGTAGTACATCTGAGTACATAAGCACAGTGTAAGAGTGTAGTACATTTGAGTACATACACATTGTAAGAACGTGGTACATCTGAGTACATAAGCACAGTGTAGGAGTGTGATACATTTGAGTACATACAGTGTAAGAGTGTAGTACATCTGAGTACATAAACAATGTGAGAGTGTGGTACATCTGAATACATATACAGTGTAAAAGTGAAGTACATCTGAGTACATACACAGTGAAAGAGTGTAGTACATCTGAGTACATACACAGTGAAAGAGTGTAGTACATCTGAGTACATAAACAATGTGAGAGTGTGGTACATCTGAATACATATACAGTGTAAAAGTGTAATACATCAGAGTACATACATAATGTAAGAGTGTAGTACATCTGAGTACATACTCCCAGTGTAAGTGTAGTACATCTGACTACATACACTCAGTGTAAGTGTAGTACATCTGAGTACATACACTCAGTGTAAGAACATGTACCCCAGAGTGCAATTTCCATTGTTCCTTCCTTCACCAATAATCCTTCCTTTCTCTCCCTTCACCATTAGCAATTCCTTTTCTCCCTTCATAACCATTTCAGTTCCTCCCTTTACCATTAACCCTTCCTTTTCCTCCCTTCAGTATTAACCCCTTCTGTTCCTCCCTTCACCATTAACTCTACCTATTCCTCCATCCACCATTAACCCTTCCTGCTCTTCCGTTCACCATTAACCCTTCCTGCTCTTCCCTTCACCCATTAACTTTTTTGTTCCTTCCTTCACCATTAACCATTCCTGTTCCTCCCTTCACCATTAACCCTTCCTGTTCCTTCCGTCACCATTAACCCTTCCTGTTCCTCCCTTCACCCATTAACACTCCTGCTCTTCCCTTCACCCATTAACCCTCCTACTCTTCCCTTTACCAATTAACCCTCCTGCACTCCCTTCACCCATTAACCTTCCTGCTCTTCCCTTCACCCATTAACCCTCCTGCTCTTCCCTTTACCCATTAACCCTCCTGCACTCCCTTCACCCATTAACCCTCCTGCTCTTCCCTTCACCCATTAACCCTCCTGCTCTTCCCTAAACCCATTAACCCTCCTGCTCTTCCTTCCACCCAT
Source organism: Cherax destructor (assembly GCA_009830355.1). NCBI lineage: Eukaryota > Metazoa > Arthropoda > Malacostraca > Decapoda > Parastacidae > Cherax > Cherax destructor. Next base: position 50,269 of record WNWK01010054.1, read on the forward strand.
TAACCTTTTCTGCTCTTCTTTCCACCCATTAACCTTTACTGCTCTTCCTTTCAACCATTAACCCTCCTGCTCTTAACTTCATTCATTAACTTTCATGCTCTTCCCTTCAACCATTAACCCTCCTGCTCTTGTCTTCACCCATTAACCCCTCCTGCTCTTCCATTCAGCCATTAATTTTTCCTGCTGTTCCCTTAAACCATTAACCCTTTTGCTCTTTCCTTCACCCATTAACCCTTCCTGCTCTTCCTTTCACCAATTAACCCTTCCTGCTCTTCCCTTCATAATTAACCCTCCTGCTCTTCCCTTCACCCATTAACCCTTCCTGCTCTTCCCTTCACCCATTAACAATTCCTGCTCTTCCCTTCACCCATTAACCCTTCCTGCTCTTTATTTCACCCATTAATCCTCCTGTTCTTCCCTTCACCCATTAACCCTCCTGCTCTTCTCTTCACCCATTAACACTCCTGCTCTTCCCTTCAATCATTAACCCTTCCTGCTCTTCCCTTCACCCATTAACCCTTCTTGCGCTTCCCTTCACCCATTAACCCTCCTGCTCTTCCCTTCACCCATTAACCCTCCTGATCTTCCCTTCACCCATTAACCCTCCTGCTCTTCCCTTCACCTATTAACCCTCCTGCTCTTCCCTTCACCCATTAACCCTTCCTGCTCTTCCCTTCACCCATTAACCCTCCTGCTCTTCCCTTCAAAGATTAACCCTTCCTGCTCTTCCCTTCACCCATTAACCCTCCTGCTCTTCCCTTCACCCATTAACCCCTATCACCAGCCACTGGGAGGAAATTTACACCCGCAATTTCCTAAGGAATTAGTTGATCAGGAATTCCCGTTAATTCTCGTATTGGCTTAATAAAACACCACAAGCCACGTCCACTGGCTTGTTGTTCCAGCCTTAATAAAACACCACAAGCCACGTCCACTGGCTTGTTGTTCCAGCCTTAATAAAGCACCACAAGCCACGTCCACTGGCTTGTTGTTCCAGCCTTAATAAAGCACCACAAGCCACGTCCACTGGCTTGTTGTTCCAGCCTTAATAAAGCACCACAAGCCACGTCCACTGGCTTGTTGTTCCAGCCTTATCCTGGCTTGAAGATGAACTTTTTTTATATATTCTTTAAACTAAGAGCTGCTTCTCTACAAGCTTGTAGAGAAGCAGCTCTTAGGTAGAGGATAAAGAGCTCTTAAACTTGCAGAAAAATAGCTCTTAACTTGTAGAATATCAAGTCTTATCTTGTAGAAGATCAGCTCTTAGCTTGTGGAACATCATCTCTTGTTAAAAACAACATTAAGAGACGATAGTCTGGAAGCTTTACGAAGGCACAAGCAAACAGAAGGTGTGTGGGACCTGACCGTAAGGCAGGTCACCAGTGAAGGAAATATAGCAGATTAATACAAGCGAAGGCAAACACTAAGCGAAGGCAAACAACGAGCAAAGGCAAACACCAAGCAAAGGCAACCTCCAAGCAAAGGCAAAAAAAAGCGAAGGCAAATACCAAACAAAGGCAAACACCAAGCGAAGGCAAACAAGAGGGGTAGAATTTTTTGAGTACCGTTATATTCCCACCACCAATATTTACAGAGTGTGGAACAGAACAGCCATATAGGCAGATAGCATACTAATAAGTTTTATAAGCGAGAGAGAGAAAAAAAAGAGAGAGAGATAGAGCAAAGTGAGTTAGCTTGCTACCATCGACCTCTAAACTCACAGAAGAGGAGACTGGTATAATCAGCCATAGCTAGTGAGAGACTGTCCTCTTGACCAGAGTGTAGGTATAAAGTCAGATGGCCTGGAGGTCAATCTCTCTCATCCTGATTCCTGGAATCTTATAACCAGCATCCATACACAGTACAGCTGTAACGCCCCGATAACTGTGCAGACATAACTAACCAATTACTGAGGATAACTGGATGATTATAATGGATAATTGCATCACTATAGAGGACATGGAAGAGGTGGTTGTGAGATTCACACTGAGTCCAATATAACGTAGTCGGTGTCCATCACAAACTAAGAATTGATATTCTTTAAGTTAAGAACAGATATTTTACGTGCTATGAGCTGGTAGGTTGCAATTGATACCTGATGTTATGAAAGCTAAGAGCTGTTATTCTTCAAGCTAATAGCTGATATTCTAAAAGCTAATAGCTGATATTCAACAAGCTAATAACTGATATTCTACAAGCTAATAACTGTTATTCTACAAACAAATAGTTGATATTCTACAAGCTAAAAGCTGATGTTCTACAAATTAATAGCTGTTATTCTACAAGCTAAAAGCTAATATTCTACAAGCTACGGTAAGATACCTATTATTCTACAAGATAACAGCAGTTATTCTAGAAGCTAAAAGCAGCTGTTATTCTACAAGCTAAGAGCTGATATTTTACAAGTTAATAATATCGTCTGTGTGTGTATGTATATATATATATATATATATATATATATATATATATATATATATATATATATATATATATATATATATATATTTTATTAACACATCGGCCGATTTCCACCAAGGCAGGGTGGTCTGAAAAAGAAAACTTTCATCATCATTTACTCCATCACTGTCTTGCCAGAGAGGTGCTTTACACTACAGTGATAAAACTGTAACATTAACACCTCCTCTCTCTCTCTCTTATATATATATATATATATATACATATATATATATATATATATATATATATATATATATATATATATATATATATATATATATATATATATATATAAGAGAGAGAAGAGAGAGAGAGAGAGAGAGAGAGAGAGGAAGAGGTAAGATGTAAAAGAGAGCAAATGAGAGAGTGGGTCAGATGTAACCAACAAATTTTGTTGAAAATAAAAAAAAAGGTTTGGAGTGAGATTAATAAGTTGAAGAAACCCAGGGAACGAATGGATTTGATAGTCAAAAAGAGGAGACGAGAGTTATTAAATGGAGAGTTAGAGGCATCGGGAAGATGGAGGGAATATTTTGAGGAATTGTTAAATTGATGAAGTTAGGGAAGCTGTGATTGCGTGTATAGGGCAAGGAGGAATAACATCTTGTAGAAGTGGGGAAGTGGAATAAGAATCTTTCCTCCGTAAGCCATGCGTGTTGTAAAAGTCAACTAAAATGCCGGGAACAATGGGCTAGTAACCCCTTTTCTTGTATAGATTTACTAAAAAGAAGAAGAAGAAAACCGTCAAAGTGGGATGTTTGAATGTGCGTGGATGTTGTGCGAATGATAAGAAAGAGATGATTGTAGATGTTATGAATGAAAAGAAGCTGGATGTTCTGGCTTTAAGTGAAACAAAGATGAAGGGGGTAAGAGAGCTTCAGTGGGGAGAAATAAAGGGGATTAGGTCATGGGTTTCAAATAGAGTGCGAGCTAAAGAAGGAGTGGCAATAATGTTGAATAATCAGTTATGGCAGGTAAAGAGGGATTATAAATGTATAAATTCAAGGATTATGTGGAGTAAAATAAAGGTTGGATGTGAAAAGTGGGTTATAGTAAGTGTATATGCACCTGGAGAAGAGAGAAGTGTAGAGGAGAGAGAGAAATTTTGGGAAATGTTGAGTGAGTGTGTGGGGAGTTTTGAACCAAGTGAGAGAGTACTTGTGGTTGGGAATTTAAATGCTAAAGTGGGTAAAAATGTTGTGGAGGGAGTAGTAGGTAAATTTGGGGTGCCAGGGGTAAATGTAAATGGGGAACCATTAATTGAGCTATGTGTAGAAAGAGGTTTGGTAATAAGTAATACATATTTTATGAAAAAGAGGATCAATAAGTATACAAGGTATGATATAGCACGTAATGAAAGTAGTTTGTTTGATTATGTATTGGTGGATAAAAGGTTGATGAGTAGGCTTCAGGATGTACATGTTTATAGAGGGGCAACGGATATATCGGATCATTATTTAGTTGTAGCTACAGTTAGAGTAAAAGGTAGATGGGACAAAAAGAAAATGGCAACAGCAAGTTAGAGAGAGGTAAAAGTGTATAAACTAAGGGAGGAGGAAGTTAGTGTGAGATATAAGCAACTATTGGCAGAAAAGTGGGCTAGTGCAAGTATGAGTAGTGGGAGGGGGGGGGGGGTTGAAGAGAGTTGGGATAGTTTTAAAAATGTGGGGCAGAAGTTTGTGGCTATAGGAGGGTGGGTGCAGGAGGAAAGAGGAGTGAGTGGTGGAATGAAGAAGTAAAGGGTGTGATAAAAGAGAAAAAAGGTAGCTTATGAGAGGTTTTTACAAAACAGAAGTGTTAATAGAAGAGCAGAGTATATGGAGAGTAAACGAAAGGTGAAGAGAGTGGTGAGAGAGTGCAAAAGGAGAGCAGATGAAAGAGTGGGAGAGGCTCTGTCAAGAAATTTTGCTGAAAACAAGAAAAATTTTGGAGTGAGATAAACAAGTTAAGAAACCTAGGGAACAAATTGATTTGTCAGTTAAAACAGAGTAGGGGAGTTATTAGATGGGGAGCTGTAGGTATTGGGTAGATGGCGGGAATATTTTGAGGAACTTTTAAATGTCGATGAAAAAAGGGAGGCGGTAATTTAATGAACTGGCCAGGGAGGTACAACATCGTTTAGGAGTGAAGAAGAGCAGGATGTGAGTGTGGGGGAGGTGCGTGAGGCATTACGTAGAATGAAAGGGGGTAAAGTAGCTGGAACTGACGGGATCATGACAGAAATGTTAAAAGCAAGGGGGATATAGTGTTGGAGTAGTTAGTATTTTTGTTTAATAAATGTATGAAAGAGAGGAAGGTACCTAGGGATTGGCAGAGAGCATGTATAGTTCCTTTATATAAAGGGAAGGGGGATAAAAGAGACTGTAAGAATTATAGGGGAATAAGTTTACTGAGTATACCAGGTAAAGTGTATGGCAGGGTAATTATTGAAAGAATTAGAGGTAAGACAGAGAGTAGAATTGCAGATGAGCAAGGAGGCTTTAGAGTGGGTAGGGGATGTGTAGATCAAGTGTTTATATTGAGGCATATATGTGATCAGTATTTAGATAAAGGTAGGGAAGTTTTCATTGCATTTATGGATTTAGAAAAGGCAGATGATAGAGTGGATAGGGGAGCAATGTGGCAAATGTTGCAAGTGTATGGAATAGGTAGTAAGTTACTGAAGGCTGTAAAGAGTTTTTATGAGGATAGTAAGGCTCAGGTTAGGGTGTGTAGGAGAGAGGGAGATTACTTCCCGGTAAAAGTAGGTCTTAGACAGGGATGTGTAATGTCACCATGGTTGTTTAATATATTTATAGATGGGGTTGTAAAAGAAGTAAATGCTAGGGTGTTGGGGAGTGGGGTGGGATTAAATTATGGGGAATTAAATGCAAAATGGGAGTTGACACAGTTACTTTTTGCTGATGATACTGTGCTTATGGGAGATTCTAAAGAAAAGTTGCAAAGGTTAGTGGACGAGTTTGGGAGGTAGAAAGTTGAAAGTGAACATAGATAAGAGTAAGGTGATGAGGGTATCAAACGATTTAAATAAAGAAAAATTGATATCACATTGGAGAGAGGGATTATGGAAGAAGTAAATGTTTTCAGATATTTGGGAGTTGACTTGTCAGCGGATGGGTTTATGAAGAATGAGGTTAACCTTAAAACTGATGAAGGAAAAAAGGTGAGTGATTATGTATGAGTGAGGTGAAAGTGTTGAATGTTGATGAAAGTATTTTCTTTTTGGGAATTTTCTTTCTTTTTTGGGTCACCCTGCCTCGGTGGGAGACGGCCGACTTGTTGAAAAAAAAAAAAGGAGTGAGTTGGAGCGAGTTGCGAGTGTGGGAAAAGTTCGTGAGGCAGCAGGTAGAATGAAAGGAAGTAAGACAGGATTGATGGGATAAAGGTAGAAATGTTAAAAGCAGTAGTTAGTGGTTTTATTTAATAAATGTATGGAAGAGGGTAAGGTACCTAGGGATTGGCAGAGAGCATGCATAGTTCTTTTGTATTAAGGCAAAGGGGACAAAAGACAGTGGAAAAATTATAGGGGAATAAGTCTTTGAGTATACCTGGTAAAGTGTATGGCAGAGTTATTATTGAAAGAATTAAGAGTAAGACGGATTGTAGACCAAGTGTTTACAGTGAAAGATATAGGTGAACAGTATATTTAGGTAAAGGTAAAGAGGTTTATGTGACATTTTTGGATTTGGAAAAGGCGTATGACAGGGTGGATAGGGGGGCAATGTGGCAGATGTTGCAAATGTATGGAATAGGAGGTAGGTTACTGAAATCAGTGAAGAGTTTATACGAGGATAGTGAGGCTCAGGTTAGAGTGTGTAGGAGAGAGGGAGATTATTTCCCAGTAAAAGTAGGCCTTAGACAAGGATGTGTGATGTCACAGTGGTTGTTCAATATATTTATAGATGGAGGTGTAAGAGAAGTGAATGCTCGGGTGTTGGCAAGAGGTATGAGGTTAAAAGATAAAGAATCTAACACAAAGTGGGAGTTATCACAGTTGCTCTTTGCTGATGACACTGTGCTTTTGGGAGATTCTGAAGAGAAGTTGCAGAGATTGGTGGATGAGTTTGGTAAGGTATGTAAAAGAAGAAAATTAAAAGTGAATATAGGAAATATTAAGCTGATGAGGATAACAAAAAAATAGATGATGAAAGATTGGATATCATATTGGAGGAGAGAGTATGGAGGAGGTGAATGTATTCAGATATTTAGGAGTGGACATGTCAGCAGATGGGTCTATGAAAGATAATAATAATAATTATATAATATAATAATATCTTTATTTACTACAAGTACATGTACATAGTATACAGGCCTAGCTAACATCAATGACATACTGCTATATAGAAAGCCCCTTGTTATGCTGAGCATTTCGGGCAAATTTGGTCAGTGTCCTAGGATGCGACTCACACCAGTCGACTAACACCCAGGTACCCATTTTACTGATAGGTGAATATAGACAACAGGTGTAAAGCAACACGCCCAATGTTTCTACCGTGGATGAGGTGAATCATAGAACTGGGAAAAAGGTGAGTGGTGCACTTAGGAGTCTGTGGAAACAAAGAACTTTGTCCATGGAAGCAAAGAAAGGAATGTATGAGCCTATAGTTATACCAACGCTCTTATATGGGTGTGAAACATGGGTGGTGAATGTTGTAGCAAGGAGAAGGCTGGAGGCAGTGGAGATGTCATGTTTGAGGGCAATGTGTGGTGTGAATATAATGTAGAGAATTCGTAGTTTGGAAATTAGGAGGAGGTGCAGGATTATCAAAATTATTATCTAGAGGGCTGAGGAGGGGTTGTTGAGGTGGTTCGGACATATATAGAGGATGGAAGAAAATAGAGTGACTTCAAGAGTGTATAAATCTGTAGTGGAGGGAAGCCGGGATATGGGTCGGCCTAGGAAAGGTTGGGGGGAGAGGTTACAGGAGGTTTTGTGTGCGAGGGGCTTGGACTTCCAGCAAGCATGCGTGAGCCTGTTAGAAAGGAGCGAATGGAAACAAATGGTTTTAGAACTTGTGCTGTTGGAGTGTGAGCAAGGTAACATTTATGAAGGGATTCAGGCAAACCAGAGGCCAGAGAGTCCTGGAGATGGGAAGTACAGTGTCTGCACTCTGAAGGAGGGGTGTTAATGTTGTAGGTTTATAACTGTAGTGTAAGCGCACCTCTGAATGATGAAAGTTTTTCTTTTTCGGGCCACCCTGTCTTGGTGGGAGACGGCTGTTGTTTACCTGGAGAGGGTTTCGGGGGTCAACGCCCCCGCGGCTCGGTCTGAGACCAGGCCTCATGGTGGATCAGGGTATGATCAACCAGACTGTTACTCCCGGCCGCACGCAAACTGACGTACGAACCACAGCCCAGTTGGTCAGGTTCTGACTTTAGGTGCCTGTCCAGTGCCTTCTTGAAGACAGCCAGGGGTCTATTGATGTGTTAATAAAATTAAAATATCTTTAGCTCAAGTACGTTCACACTTCTCAGTGCATCATCAGGAGCTATGCAATGTTACAAGAGAGCAACTAAAGCAGGGGAAGTGTTCTCAGAGTAGCGTAGTGTGGGTGTGTCACTGGCTGCAGCTTCTCTCAGAATGTGGTCAACAGTCGGTGTCAACCCCACACTGTGATGTAGTCACGGTGCTGTGAGGTCGACCTAATTAACCACACCTTGCCTTGGCAAGTAGCTGTCAGACACTCCTCTCGGCTTAAGTCTCAGGTCTTTTTGTTCTTGCCTGGCGTCAGGTCGTATAACACGTGGTCTACACCTTATGGGGAAGGGGGTGCTTTAAGGACGATATAAGGCCAAGGAAACGGCTAGAGAGAGAGAGAGAGAGAGGTTGGTGACAGGTCCGGTGAGCGGAGCCCTGGACAGCGTGTGTAGAGTGGATTACGCATTGCGAATCGGGTCAGCTAGCTGGTGAACTAAGAGTGAGTACAAGTCCGTGTTACCGATAACATTTACCCTTCCCCCTGGTAATAAGTCTCATAGGTCAATTGTTATATTATGTAATTCTCCATCAGAATATGTTGTATTCTCGCTATTTATGTTATTAAGTAAACTATAGTCATAGTTCCCATTTTTATTTGTACCCTCTTATGTTATTCCCTATTCTGTTAATCACTGGGATAATACAGGAGACGTGCTCACTTACTGGGGTAACCTCAGGCAGAGTGGGTACAGCTCTCACATGGTGGCAGCGGTTTAGCGTTTATCGTTAAAATGCGTCTCACGTGCTTTACGACTGGTCGGCTTTGGCTATCAAAACCCCACTACCAAATATTAATTTGTTTCACCGTTAAACTGTGATGGTAACCTTGAGAACAGACCAGGTCAATCCTACCCTTATGTTTGTCAGTTGGAGTGATGCTTTACTCAGTGGCTGATGACAAAATATAATTTGCGTAGCAAGACGTTGAATAGTGTAATCAGACGATCAAGTAGGATACAGGTGAAGTCCCTAGTGAACAGGATGGCAGATGCTAACCTCAATGTTAGTGATCTCGCACCAGGATCAAGTGAAGGGTCTGGCAATATGGTTCCAGAGCAGGATTCAGGGATTAATGTTAGTGAGAGTGAAGCCTTGGGTATACATAATTCAGAAAAGGAGAGTTCGGGGACAAATAATACCTCAGGAATGAATATAGGACCCACGGTGACCCCAGTAGTGCCATGAATACTATGGCTTCAGTGGTATCTAATACATCTACCACTGATGTTAGTTCGGGAGTATCAACTTTACCAACCCGGGATGTTACTAACCCCATACTTTCATACTTTAATAACCCAATTAATGCTGACTATAGTATGTATCCTTATCTTAATTCTGTGCTTCATAGTGTTATGACTCAAGTTATGAGTAACCCCCAATCCCGTATTGTTGTGCCCACTCCCCAAGTCCCACTGGTAGCTTCCTCTATGGTTCCCACGTCTGCGTCTGATACTATTATTACTAGTATGCCTAACCCCTCAGTAACTATAGCATCCCCTGCTGTGTCCAGTGTTGAAACCTCTTCCCTCAGTCCCTTATGCTGTACCCACTGCTGTGTCCAATGCTGTTCCTGTAAATACCAACCAAGCACCCACACGTGTAACTACCGCTGGGGAAACCCTCAATAGTTCCCTGAATGGGTCTCTATCTAATATACCGGGATTCCCCACCCAACCCCAACTTCTGGGCCTCCAGCCTTCCCAGGTCAACCCTTCCCTAACCCAGCCACCCAGCGTCCACACCAACCCTATGACTCAGCAACAGATTTTATCTGGGCCATCAGCTCCAGAGAGTAGTGTTGGAGGCTCTATGTATGGGACAGTAATTGTCGATAGGCCATACTTGGAAAATTTACCGAAATTTCATGTAAAAGATTTGCCGAGGAATCCCATTGAAAGAAATATATAAGTAGAAGCATGGATTAAAAATATTCTGTTTAAATATCTGATGAAAAAATGAAGGTTTCACTTGGATTCAGGGCAATTGTGGATAATACAGCATCCATGTTTAATCTCCCACAATCTATTAATGTTAAGGATTGGACTAGTTTCAAGGATGCTATAAGACAGGTTCCAGACGGCAGTATCAGTTGAAAATATCCATCGATACCTGGAACAATTGCAACTGAAGGAGGGACATACACTAAGGGACTTTAGTTGTCTGGTATGGTCCAGGGTGGAAGATGTAATGATTTGATGTGATGATTTGAGAAAATACTTTTCTCAATGCATACTTTATATATGGATTGTTATTATTCTGTGTAACCTTTTAATTAAAAAAAGAAAGGAATAGAATGTGCTCTTTGTCCGTTTAAATGTTCTCCTTTGGGATACTCGAATGTTCTCAGGGGTACTCAGAAGTATCTCTTCTTAATATTGTCTACTATCCTTCTCAATGTCGGTTAATATGACTTACTTGGGAATCTTCTATACTTTTCCGATAATATTTCTATGATCCAAATTTCTAATACCCTTTAACCCCTACTTATCCTGTAATCTTGTGTGCCTGTCACTGTATGGTACAGTAACAGCTAAACGCGTTATATAACCATTTACAACTGACGTAGTATGAAGTTTTGGTGCATAGACACAGGTCGAGCGTCACGAATCTATCATGAAACCACCTGGTATAATGAGCAATCCTGTGATTTTGTATAGCATTGTTGTTTAAGATTCTGTACAATAGACTCTACTAAATAGCTATCGAACTTGTATAACCCATAATTTGAGTTATGTACTACATTCCTGTCATGTTTCAAGAGAGAAGATTCAATTATGTTTCTTTCCATGACAGAATTGTTTGGTACTATAGTCTGGGCAGCATCCAGCACCCTGGTGGATGATTACAGGAACTAACGTGGTTAAAGATAGCATTCGACTCCTGCCCTGTCCTGACTCAGTATTTATGTTGTGTTATTCTGGTTTCCTGAAATTTAACTGTTTGACCAATATAAAAGAGAGGACACTGAGTACATGGGACCTCGTAAACCCCACCAACTTTGTTGAAGGGTGTGTTGGACGGTGTGTTGGAGGGTGTGTTTTTAATCAGCCTTTGTTTCACTGTCCCTATGTTTTTGAAAGCAAGGTTTAAATTGATCTTTTATAATGCCTCACGTAGGCAAACCAGATTCTTATTGTATGGTAAAACTAGTTCATTTTTCCTGGCCATCACTTCCATAGGTTCTGTCCTGTAGAAAGTCTTTCTTGCTGACATTATCGCCTTCTCGACAACATCCCTGGGATATCTCAGTTTTGTGGCTATGTTGAATATCTTTCTGATTTCGTCCTCTACGTTCTCTGGACTGCAGATGCGCAAGGCTCTCAAGAACATTGTGAGGAACACACTACTGTTTACAATGGTGTCGTGGTTGGAATAGTAGTGAATGTATAACGATACACACACACACACACACACACATACACACACACACACACACACACACACACACACACACACACACACACACTTACACACACACACACACCTACATATATATATTATTATTTTCCGTTGTTATTAATAAATTGCGGATTTTATTGTTCTGAATATTTTATTTATTTTATTAAGTATTTGCTTTGCTTTACAGGAGGAAGAACCATGGAGGGAGTACCAGCGGTCCACTTAGGCCACATTGATGGTAATTTATATATATTTATATATTCTGGTTGTGCTGCATATTGTGATATCACTTGTTTACTGTAATCTTATTGCATATATATATATATAATATATATATATATATATATATATATATATATATATATATATATATATATATATATATATATATATATATATATATATATATATATATATATATATAATGTGAGAGTGTAGGCAATGGGGTCGAAAATGTATGGGGTAGATTTAAAAATGTAGTGTTAGAGTGTTCAGCAGAAGTTTGTGGTTACAGGCGAGTGGGTGCGGAGGGAAGAGGAGCGATTGGTGGAATGATGATGTAAAGAGAGTAGTAAGGGAGAAAAAGTTAGCATATGAGAGGTTTTTACAAAGTAGAAGTGATGCAAGGAGGGAAGAGTATATGGAGAGAAAAAGAGAGGTTAAAAGAGTGGTGAAGCAATGTAAAAGAGAGCAGATGAGAGAGTGGGTGAGATGTTATCAGCAAATTTTGTTGAAAATAAGAAAAAGTTTTGGAATGAGATTAATAAGTTGAGGAAGCCTAGAGAACAAATGGATTTGACAGTTAAAAATAGGAGAGGAGAGTTATTAAATGGAGAGTTAGAGGTATCGGGAAGATGGAGAGAATATTTTGAGGATTTGTTAAATGTTGATGAAGACAGGGAAGCTGTGATTTCGTGTGTAGGGCAAGGAGGAATAACATCTTGTAGGAGTGTGGAAGAGCCAGTTGTGAGTGTAGGGAAGTTCGTGAGGCAGTGGGTAGAATGAAAGGGGTAAGGCAGCTGGGATTGATGGGATAAAGATAGAAATGTTAAAAGCAGGTGGGGATATAATTTTGGAGTGGTTGGTGCTATTATTTAATAAATGTATGGAAGAGGGTAAGGTACCTAGGGATTGGCAGAGAGCGTGTATTGTTCCTTTGTATAAAGGCAAAGGGGACAAAAGAGAGTGCAAAAATTATAGGGGAATAAGTCTGTTGAGTGTACCTGGTAAAGTGTATGGTAGAGTTATTATTGAAAGAATTAAGAGTAAAACAGAAAACAGGATAGCAGATGAACAAGGGGGCTTTAGGAAAGGTAGGGGTGTGTAGACCAAGTGTTTACAGTGAAACATATAGGTGAACAGTATTTGGATAAGGGTAAAGATGTTTTTGTGGCATTTATGGATTTGGAAAAGGCGTATGATAGGGTAGATAGGGGGGCAATGTGGCAGATGTTGCAGGTGTATGGAATAAGAGGAAGGTTACTGAAAGCAGTGAAGAGTTTTTATGAGGATAGTGAGGCTCAGGTTAGAGTGTGTAGGAGGGAAGGGGACTTTTTCCCAGTAAAAGTGGGCCTTAGACAAGGATGTGTGATGTCACCGTGGTTGTTCAATATATTTATAGATGGGGTTGTAAGAGAAGTGAATGCGAGGGTCTTGGCAAGAGGTGTTGGGCTAAAAGATAAAGAAGCAAATACAAAGTGGGAGTTGTCACAGTTGCTTTTTGCTGATGACACTGTGCTTTTGGGAGATTCTGAAGAGAAGCTGCAGAGGTTGGTGGATGAATTTGGTAGGGTGTGTAAAAGAAGAAAATTGAAAGTGAATATAGGAAAGAGTAAGGTGATGAGGATAACAAAAGAATAGGTGACGAAAGATTGGATATCAGATTGGAGGGAGAGAGTATGGAGGAGGTGAATGTATTCAGATATTTGGGAGTGGACATGTCGGCGGATGGGTCTATGAAGGATGAGGTGAATCATAGAATTGATGAGGGAAAAGGGTGAGTGGAGCACTTCGGAGTCTGTGGAGACAAAGAACCTTGTCCATGGAAGTAAAGAGGGAATGTATGAGAGTATAGTTATACCAACGCTCTTATATGGGTGTGAAGCATGGGTGATAAATGTTGCAACGAGGAGAAGGCTGGAGGCAGTGGAGATGTCATGTCTGAGGTCAATGTGTGGTGTGAATATAATGCAGAGAATTCGGAGTTTGGAAATTAGGAGGAGGTGCGGATTACCAAAACGATTGTCCAGAGAGCTGAGGAGGGGTTGTTGAGGTGGTTTGGACATGTAGAGAGAATGGAACGAGACAGAGTGACTTCGAGAGTGTATAAATCTGTAGTGGAGGGAAGGCGGGGTAGGGTCGGCCTAGGAAAGGTTGGAGGAGGGGTAAAGGAAGTTTTGTGTGCGAGGGCTTGGACTTCCAGCAAGCATGTGTGAGCGTATTTGATAGGAGTGAATGGAGGCATATGGTTTTTAATACTTGACGTGCTGTTGGAGTGTGGGCAAAGTAACATTTATGAAGGGATTCAGGGAAACCGGCAGGCCGGACTTGAGTTCTGGAGATGGGAAGTACAGTGCCGGCACTCTGAAGGAGGGGTGTTAATGTTGCAGTTTTATAACTGTAGTGTAAAGCACCCTTCTGGCAAGACAGTGATGGAGTGAATGATGATGAAAGTTTTTCTTTTTCGGGCCACCCTGCCTTGGTGGGAATCGGCCGATGTGTTAATAAATAAAAAAATAATAATGTGTGTGTGACATAGTGGGAACAAAAGGTAGTTAGGTTTCCCTGCCATATTCTATCACACAGGATGGGTTTTACTGTCATATTCCATCACACAGGATGGGTTTCCCTGCCATATTCTATCACACAGGATCGGTTTCCCTGCCATATTCCATCACACAGGATGGGTTTTACTGTCATATTCCATCACACATGATGGGTTTCCCTGCCATATTCCATCACACAGGATGGGTTTTCCTGTCATATTCCGTCATACAGGATGGGTTTCCCTGTCATATTTTATCACACAGTATGAGTTTCCCTGCCATATTCCATCACACAGGAAGGGTTTCCCTGCCATATTCCATCACACAGGAAGGGTTTCCCTGCCATATTCCATCACAAAGGATGGGTTTTCTTGTTATATTCTATCACACAGGATGGGTTTTCCTGTTATATTCCATCACACAGGATGGGTTTCCTTGCCATATTCCATCACACAGGATGGGTTTTCCTGCCATATTCTATCACACAGGATGGGTTTCCCTGCCATATTCTATCACACAGGATGGGTTTTACTGTCATATTCCATCACACAGGATGGGTTTCCCTGCCATATTCTATTACACAGGATGGGTTTCTCTGCCATATTCTATCACACAGGATGGGTTTTACTGTCATATTCCATCACACAGGATGGGTTTCCCTGCCATATTCTATCACACAGGATGGGTTTCCCTGCCATATTCTATCACACAGGATGGGTTTTACTGTCATATTCCATCACACAGGATGGGTTTCCCTGTCATATTCTATTACACAGGATGGGTTTCTCTGCCATATTCTATCACACAGGATGGGTTTCTCTGCCATATTCTATTTCACAGGATGGGTTTCTCTGCCATATTCTATCACACAGGATGGGTTTTCCTGCCATATTCCATCACACAGGATGGGTTTACTGTCATATTCCATCACACAGGATGGGTTTTACTGTCATATTCCATCACACAGGATGGGTTTTACTCTCATATTCCATCGCACAGGATGGGTTTCCTTGCCATATTCCTTCACACAGGATGGGTTTCCCTGCCATATTCCTTCACACAGGATGGGTTTCCTTGCCATATTCCTTCACAAAGGATGGGTTTCCCTGCCATATTCCATCGCACAGGATGGGTTTCCCTGTCATATTCCATCACACAGGATGGGTTTTACTGTCATATTCCATCACTCAGGATGGGTTTCACCGTCATATTCCATCACACAGGATGGTGTTTCACCGTCATATTCCATCACACAAGATGGATTTCCCCTCTCATGTTCCATCACACACAATAGGTTTCTCTGTCATTTTCCATCACACGGAATATTTTCTCATACATCAAATGCTGCAATTCTGTATTTAAGTCTGAGATGGAAGACTTCAGTAATGGTTGTCAGGATGGGAAGTAGATTGTATGTGCTGACTGTAGACTGAAACGCGGATAGCTGATGAAGCAGATGCTATGTGAAAGTGCCTATAGTGTATATAGTGAGGAAAAAAAGTATGGACAGTGAATGAATATGGTGTACAATGACTGAAAGTGACCAAATTTTTACTCTGTTTTAAGTTACTTATGCATAGTATTTTTTGCTTGGTCAGCGTGGGCATGGATGCTGACCGTGGGCCTGGGCGTGATGGTAAGCATGAAGGCGGTGCCAATACAGGGCCAAGTTACAGGGTATCGTACAAACTGGTGTCACTGTGACCTCGACCCTTGCCTGCAGAGTGTCCTTGCTGCCCTGCTGGCCAACAAGAGCATCCCAAACTGCTATCCAGGTGAGTCTCAAGACCACATTTTTCTCAGATGAATTCGAGGACCTGTTGTCGATAATGAGGGGGGGGTTCTACTTTGACACTAATCACACGTCCAGCTCACTTAGATCCCATCTCACATCTAAATTATGTGAACTCTTCCCTCTGACAGGGCTGCATACTGCTTAGCGCACTGGCTACTTACCAATCCGATGTCTCTGATGACACCTGGTGCCTGGTCTATTATCCAGGCCATAATTGTCCAGTACGTTCTGATGGAGTGACACGCAAGGCTTGTGCCTGTCTCACGTGACTGACACCATGACTGACTCGAGTGACTCCCGGTAATCTGAATCTTATCCAACCAACCTTGAATGAGATTATGGACTGCAGTCTGTACAGGAATACGTTGTCCACTGTACTGCTGGTGGCAGCTCTTAGGAAGGTCAGGTATGGCCTGGCAGCTTTTAGGAAGGTCAGGTATGGCCTGGCAGCTCTTAGGAAGGTCAGGTATGGCCTGGCAGCTTTTAGGAAGGTCAGGTATGGCCTGGCAGCTCTTAGGAAGGTCAGGTATGGCCTGGCAGCTCTTAGGAAGGTCAGGTATGGCCACACACAGGAAAGGTCCCGAGGACTCGTTCACTTAACTTCACTGTGAATCCGGTGAAAATACAAAGATCTACAAATCACTTGACTGAACCTTCAGTTCTCTAAAACTGAGAACTTTAATTAGGTGATGCACATAGTGTTACGAGATGCCCCTCGCTGGGCGATTTGGACACGGCCTACATTGTGCCTAGTTGGACTCACACTGTTGTTCCCTTTCTATCAAACGTATACCTGGGCCAGATAGGCATGGTTGCCAGAGGCGGGAAAAATGAACAATTATAAATTGTTCTAGACATGAGAGAATGTCAGTATGACATTCATAACATGGTGATCCTAGCCTGGTGGGTGTGGGTCTCATAATTATATCAAGTCACTGACGGCTTCTCAAGAGAGGGGAAAATTTGTTAGGCAACCCCCCCTCCCTTCTTTTCCCCCTAGTAGGGGTTCCTAACAGTCACTGGGTTCACTTACTCACCCCCGTAGTGGAATGGTGGAGGACTGTGTGGAATAAAATTCCAGTCACATACAGAATGGGTACTGTTACCTCACTGTGACAGGTGAGTAAATATGCCAGCTCCAAAGGATGAGTCTGGAAGTGATGGCACTCCAGTCCCATAGAAAGCAATTAGTGGCACTTTGCAGTGACTGATGACTGATGTCGCCATCACATAGAGGAAGCGAGTCTACCTGGCGTGATGACCCTCCAGTTACATAGGACAGCAGGTCTCAAGACCTCTTGGGACCTTGGGACTTTCTTGGTCCCAAGATTTCCCATCTCTTTCCACTTGAGCTCCCTATACACATGATGCCTTTCAAGAGAGAAGGTGATGGTGAGGGGCTCTTGATCCAAGAGCCCTCAAATCTTATTTACTCGCATGACACAAGTGCTTTGTGACACCTACGGGTTTAGCATTCCCCAAAATTAGCTGCATTGGGTCCCTGGGCCATGTTTCTCATTCAGTGGTTCACACACTGACACTGAGGGGACAAGAGCTAGATCTGTTGCCTGGTAGGGGAAGGTGGATATAAACAACTGGCATTTGACATTTTAAAGAATAGAAAGTGACAATACTGTGGCTGGAACGACTCGACTAACTTCAGCAACGTTCAGGTTTTCTTCGCGTCATTCTTAGCTCACTATACAGATGATCGAGCAGATGATGCTGCAGCTCACAGGAGCCATGTTACAAAATGTGATCTGTGTTCTTCTTGTGTCGATGGAAAGCATCTTCCATTCATGGCTTAGCAAATCATCTTTTTAGAAAGAATCAGTTAGCCTTTGAAGTTGATAGAACGGTGTCAAGGCTGACCAACCTGTTCTGAAGCAGCGACTTTGGTAAGACCTGTCTACTAAGACCTGTCTACTAAGACACTTAATTAAAAGTACTAATTAGAGCGAAGCTTTGTGGTTAAGGGCGCATTTTTGAAGGACATAACAGCAAAAAGATGAGGAAGGGAAAAGACGAGACAACTTAATGAGTCGGCGAGTGGTATTCATATTGTAAATACTCGCAAACGACAGATTAACAACGCACAAGAGCCACAAAAAAAGGGTAAGGGGGAGATAAGGGAAGTTGTTTGCGGCCTTTCATGCTGCAACAGACACATCTTCAAGCACATCTCAGTCGCCTTATTTGTTGCTAATTTCAATCCATAAGGTACGACCTAATATTAAGGTTCTAAATTGTTAAAATAATTCTAATATTATTTAATGATTCAAGCCATCCTAAACTATTATTAAGGCCTAAATCCCTCAAAATCCTGTTAAGTATAAGGATTCGTTAAGAAGGGTAGAGTCTGATTTGAGGATTCGCTAAGGAGGCACTACACGATTCCAGTCATGCAACATAAAATGCTAAATACTTAACATTTACTGCTGTCAGTGGGGAAGGGGAAGGGGGGGGCTCTTCAAAATTTCACATTGTTAATCACTCACTTACCGATGTATGCATATGTAAAGAAATAGCTGACAGGCAACAGATGCCTCATAAGGTTAGGTAACCTGCAGAATCAATAAATTATTGAGGAAACGTTTCGCCACACAGTGGCTTCATCAGTCCATACAAAGGAGAAATGTGGTTCTCTGAACCATTCATCTACATCCTGTCTGACACAGCAACATCTTGGTATCTTAATACAGGGAATTCTTCGCTTGCCTAACCCTTGGGCACGACCTACTTCCACATTGGTCAAATGTGACACCTCCTACAACTGCTGCACCTCTCCTGCCTACAGTATATAAGCTACCTCTTCGCACATATGCTGTATTCTCTTCAAGATTGATGGACTGACAACATCGACTCAAGGTTGAGGGACTGATTACCTCAAACTATTCCTGTTGTTCACATTTCTCGTTTGTATGGACTGATGAAGCCACTGTGTGGCGAAACGTTTCCTCAATAAAGATACCCAAGTGTTGCATATGTGTCTAATTTACCAACTCGTCGGTTCTCTGAACCACTCATGTACGACCTGCAGGATCGCAGGCCACTATGTACTTCATTCTCCTCCAGTACGTTGTGGCCGCACCAGCGTTACTATACTCACAACATTCAGCTGAAACAAACAAAATATTCGCAAAAGAATTATCGCAGCCATCAGAGCCGGCACAGCCTCGGAGAAAGAAAAATAATGATATTTCTTTTATTGTATAGAGGACTGTAAGACTGGTGAGTCCCCAGGCCTCAAAATGCCACAATTCCTCTCTTCCCTCCGGTCGAAAAGAATATTTTTTTATTTAAAACTTTGGTAATTTTTGTTATTTAGAATGGTATATACATAATATATTCATTGGTATGCTAATATCATGAGAAAAATCGAGAATTTTTATTTTAGAAGACAGACGAGATAATTAAAAAATTGTGTTCTGCTTACGTGATTTTTTTTGTTTTTTGCTTTATTTTTCTCAAGATGGGTAAAACATATTTATGTTTTGGGCCTAATTGTTTTTCAACAGCGTATTCATTATAGTTTACATGTGTTTATTTTAGGTTACATCCAAACCATCTTCTTAGGTGGGTGTTTTGACTCTTGTTGAATGTGTCTATTCGAAGAGGTTGACCTTTGCCCCGCCTCACTACCATTGACCTGTGACCCTGTACTATAAAATACGCCTCATCTGACAATATAACTTTTCTCCATTCCGTTTATTATAGTTAACAAGTGTTGCCACAATTAATGAAAATATTTAAATCAAATATAACTATATAATCAGATTATATTCTGCTGTTCCATTTTTTATTCTCTGTCGTTTTCCTCAAATTGCCGTTTAGTCTTTCTTCCGCCATGCCTTCCTCCGTTTAGTCTTTCTTCCGCCATGCCTTCCTCCGTTTAGTCTTTCTTCCGCCATGCCTTCCTCCTTTTAGTCTTTCTCATCATTATTTTGACTCTATTTCTTCTTCTCTTCCTGTAAACAGAAAATCCATTTGTAGATGCAGGTCCACCACCCAGCAACAATACTTCAGGCAACACCACCACAGGCGCTGCTGGTGCCTCCACCAATTCCTCAGGCAACGCCACCGCAGATACCTCAGGAACATCAAACAATACCGCATCCAACTCTACCACTGGTGCTGGATCAACATCAAACAACACTTCATCCAACTCCACCACTGGATCAACATCAAACACCACTTCGTCCAACTCCACCACTGGATCAACATCAAACACCACTTCATCCAACTCCACCACTGGATCAACATCAAACACCACTTCGTCCAACTCTACCACTGGATCAACATCAAACACCACTTCATCCAACTCCACCACTGGATCAACATCAAACACCACTTCGTCCAACTCTACCACTGGATCAACATCAAACACCACTTCATCCAACTCCACCACTGGATCAACATCAAACACCACTTCATCCAACTCCACCACTGGATCAACATCAAACACCACTTCATCCAACTCCACCACTGGATCAACATCAAACACCACTTCATCCAACTCTACCACTGGATCAACATCAAACACCACTTCATCCAACTCCACCACTGGATCAACATCAAACACCACTTCGTCCAACACTACCACTACTGGAAGGTGAGATAGAGGGGTAAAGAAAGCAGAGGGTCAGAGAAAGTACATGAGAATACAGAGAAAAGGCAGACAGTCTAACTACTTTTTATTCTGTCTAGATTGCTGAGGTGGAAACTGATTTCTACTGCTAGTACTACTAACAGTAGCACCTAACTGGGTGATCGTTTTAAGGCAGTCTCTGCTCGACAAAGCACCAATTAGGTATTTGCAAAATATTTCTCCAGATAATTTTTTTGACGATATATTTTTTGTACTTATAACTTCGGTGGGCAGTTTGTTCCAGTTAGTTATAACAATGCTATAACACCTCTTCTCATTTTTCTTTTGCACATTCTGCCTCGAAGTTGCATTCCACTGTTGGTTATTTTACTCTCTTTGCACTTCAATAACTTCTTGGTCTGTGTGTCTTAAAGTTCTTAATGGTTTCTTCATATTCGTTTTTCTTGGGAAAACAGGTTTAGAACTTCGAGTGTTTCTTCACATGATTTTTTTAATGAGTATTCCAGCTTAGCTGCTCTGATGTATATACCTTATCCAGCTTATGCTCATTTTTTTCTATAAAATGTAGACCAAAACTGGACAGCATATTTGTTACGAAGTTTGGGGTCCTAAGGGGTAAAACACAGGTCTAGGGATAAACACAAATTTATTAAAATTATTAGGACCATACACCCTGGTAAACTTACAAAAAACCGCTAAAGAAGTGGTTAGTACCGTTATTAATGACCTTAGATTTGATCTTCCAGGAAGGTCAATTAAACTGTCCTTTATAAAACTAAACATATTATACCAAACAGTTTACCTGGAGTTTACCTGGAGAGAATTCCAGGGGTCAACGCCCCCGCGGCCCGGTCTGTGACCAGGCCTCATGTTGGACCAGAGCCTGATCAACCAGGCTGTTACTGCTGGCCGCACGCAGTCCAACGTACGAACCACAGCCTGGCTGATCAGGTACCGACTTTAGGTGCCTGTCCAGTGCCTGCTTGAAGACAGCCAGGGGTTTGTTGGTAATCCCCCCTTATGTATGCTGGGAGGCAGTTGAACAATCTTGGGCCCCTGACACTTATTGTGTTGTCCCTCAACGTGCTAATGGCACCCCTGCTCTTCATTGGAGGGATGTTACATCGCCTGGGAGTGATTTTTGTGTGCAGGTTTGGTACTAAGCCCTCGAGAATTTTCCATGTGTATATAATAATGTATCTCTCCCGCCTGCGTTCTAGAGAGTACAGGTTTAGGAACTTCAAGCGTTCCCAGTAGTTGAGGTGGTTTATCGCACTTATGCGTGCGGTGAAGGTTCTCTGCACATTTTCAAGGTCAGCAATTTCACCCGCCTTGAAAGGTGCAGTTAGTGTGCAGCAATATTCCAGCCTAGATAGAACAAGCGATCTGTAAAGTGTCAACATGGGCTTGGCATCCCTGGTTTTGAAGGTTCTCATTATCCATCCTGTCATTTTTCTAGCAGATGCGATTGCTACGGTCTTATAGTCCTTGAAGGTGAGATCCTCTGACATGATCACTCCCAGGTCTTTGACATTAGTGTTTCGCTCTATTGTGTGGTTGGAATTAGTTTTGTACTCCGATGAGATTTTAATTTCCTCACGTTTTCCGTATCTGAGTAATTGAAATTTTTCATCATTGAACTTCATATTGTTTTCTGCAGCCCATTTAAAGATTTGGTTGATGTCTGCTTGGAGTCTTGCAGTGTCTTCAACGGTGGACACTGTCATACAGATTCGGGTGTCATCTGCAAAGGAAGACACGGCACTGTGGCTTATATCCCTGTCTATGTCCGATATGAGGATGAGGAACAGGATGGGAGCAAGTACTGTGCCTTGTGGAACAGAGCTTTTCACAGTAGCTGCCTCA
>WNWK01010055.1:0-72637 GCA_009830355.1 Cherax destructor
AATTAAGACTATGAGGTAGAATGGTAGTTGGATATAAAAGTGAAAATTTAATGGTAAGAGGGTATTAGAATTTTTGGGAACAAAATTTATAGATGGTTCATAACAGTAATCATGGACAGTGGGTTTACTACATATTATTCTAATTCTGTTAACCCAGCCTCACTCAGGAATGTTTTGAGTTCGTATTCTGTTGCAGTGAAATACCTCTTCCCAGTGGGCTGTTTCCTAACTGCGATTTTACCATCCCTCACAAAGCACTGATGAATTAAAGTCTTAAAAGCCAATAGTAGTTAGACTGTTGGGTTTAGTCCTGACTCTTTCTCTTCTCCTTCAGTTCTTCCTCTCACCGGCTATTCTTCTTCTGTCCCCACTTCCCCCTCGCCCCTGGTGGGTCCTTACTTGAGAGTCTGAACTGAACTGAATTGATGAATTTTTGGGGCATTGCGTAATTTTCTTAATCGATAAAGGAGGTTTTGTCTTGTTTTGGTAAGGCATTCATTAACGTAAACATCAGATTTCATAGCTATGGATGTTTTTAGTAGGTTGTTTCTTTGCAAGCTGGTATTGAATTTTAATAGCACTGTTTTTTCCCTGCTTGGTAGCCCATCAGTTTGCAATCTTTTAGTTCATCACTATGTATGTTTAGGCTAAGGTGGTCCTTGAAAAGTTGTAGGGTGGCCTCCATGCATGTCTCTTGGGTGACTGTAGGTGGAAGATGTTTGCTATTAACTACAACAGCGTCACTTAGCTGTTGTTGGTCATTATGGTCTTGGAAGTTGTTGATGACATCAGATAGTTGTAGATCCACTCGTGATCTTTCTTCTATGATGTTCTTATTCAGTTAGGTGACTTGGTCTTTTAGAGTGTCGGCCAGAGATCAGTGTTTATATATATATATATATATATATATATATATATATATATATATATATATATATATATATATATATATATATATATATATATATATATAATATATATATATACATACACCTCTCGGATTATGATATATCCAGCGTGTGAGTGTTTATGGTAATGTACTCGTGTGTTGGGGAGGGGGAGGAGAGAGAGAGAAGGGGGAGGGGGTCAAGGCCGAGCTGGTAGTAAGGATTTGGTGCCGTTACTACTCAAGGTTCCGGCCCCCCCCTACCCCCGTACACACTCACACACGACAATTATCGTCAATATGCGTTCCTTTTGAACGATACCAAAAACACTGAATTATGTATGAAGATGTTTTGGAAAGTTTTAAGAAATAGGATCGCCAATCGGTCAGCTGCTCAATCCAGGTCAACACAGGGTGACAGCAGGTGGTTCCTGCCTCTGTGTCAACAACTAGACCATTACTACATGGTCCTGAGTGCACTGCAACACTAACAAAATGCAGACGTAGCCTACACAGACTTTATTAAAAGCCATCGACAAGTGACCATGGTAAAACAACACACGATGTGTGCTAATGTAATAACTGTAAACGTAGGCAGATGGATTTCTTAACTTTCTAACAGGTAAAATGCAAAGAGTAATAGTGAACAAAGTTAAATCATAGTCAGCCACAGTGAGAAACAGTGTTCCTCAAGGCACTGTACTCACCACAATTATCTTCCTCGTCCTCATATCCACACAGAGACATAAATCATAGCACTGCATCATCCTTTCCATACAATACTATGATATCACATTTTCTGTCACATGTTTAGACCAGGGCTACACAACTGGCGGCCCGCGGTCCGAATCCGGACCTTCTGAGTGTTGTAGTTGGACCGTGGGCTTCAGAAGAAAGCTTAGTTAAATAACAGGTGTTACCACGTTCACGATCAGGTGGTACACAAGAGCGGGATTAATTCATTATTCTATCTGAATGGAATGCATACACTGAACTGAATACAGTATTGTAGCATACACTTCCCTATACTCAGATTTGTTGCTTTTCATGATTGCGTGTAAAAAATGTATCCGGACCTTTGCATACATTGGTACTTGTCCAAGTGGACCTTTGCTCATAGTAGTTGAGTAGCCCTGGTTTAGACTATATACTTGAGAATTGATCGCAAGACGCTTCTGATCACAGGACAGTGTATAGCCATTCAACTATATTGAACGGCATATTCCCGGAGGAGTCTACCTGGAGGGTATTCCGGGGATCAACACCCCCGCGGCCCAGTCCACGACCACCTTCTCTAGCTTTTCCTCTCCCCCGTTTATTCTTCATCTATCCCACTTCCTTACTTGTCTGTACTAGAACATGAGAGTGCCGTCCATCGACGACACAGCAAATCTCCAAGTTGATATAAACAAAGTCTTCCACTGACACAAAAAACCAATAAGATCTATGAGGACAAATTTCAGTCATTCCTAAATGGATAATGGAGGAAATAAAAACTGGAACAAAGTATAAACTAGCTAACCACTCTATAGCGTGAAAGACTAACTAGAGGGATTTGCGAGTGATAGTGTCAGGGGATAGTGATAGTGTCACTATCACCAGTGCAAGGGGACTGATAACCTGGATAACTAGAACTATGAAAACGAGAAATGTCTTGACACTGATGATCCTCACATACTGGCAAAATTGTGGATCAGGGCAATTTAGAGAGAATCTTCAGTACACGTATAGCTTCAGTCAAACACCTTGAAGCGATTGAATGAATGATGGTGAATGTTTTTTTTTCTGGTCACCCTGCCTCGCTGAAAGACGTCAGTCTCTCAAAAGAAAAAATCTTAATAACCGAAATGCGCGCAGTCTGTACTCCCTGGAACATAGACGAGAAAGATGCATCATAATTTACACCAGGAAAATTCTGGAGGAACTGGTCCTAAATCTTCAAAATACCCCTGGAGAAAAACAGAAGTGCAGTGAATACACAGAGAGATAACTCAATAAGTGTGAAGGGACCAAGACTTTTCAAAACCCTCTCTTCATACACAAGGAAAATCACCAACAGACTCCTGGCTGTCTTCAAAGGGAAACTTGATGAAATATTTTTTATGCAAGTTCATGATCAGCCAGGCTGTGTAGGAGAGGTGCTGCTAGGAGTAATAGACTGGGTGATCAGGAAACCACTTGGTCAGGGACCGGCCCATGAGGGTAATGACTTCTGAAACCTACTTCAGGTAACCTTCAGATAAAGATGGTCATCAGGAGGCTGATGTGACCCTCTGATTCAGTCACCCACTGTGTGAGTTATCAGTCAGATGGTAGTTATCACAGTTACCCACTGTGTGAGTTGTCAGTCAGATGGTAGTTATTACAGTCACCCACTGTGTGAGTTATCAGTCAGATGGTAGTTATCACAGTCACCCACTGTGTGAGTTATCAGTCAGATGGTAGTTATCACAGTCACCCACTGTGTGAGTTATCAGTCAGATGGTAGTTATTACAGTCACCCACAGTGTGAGTTATCAGTCAGATGGTAGTTATCACAGTTACCCACTGTGTGAGTTGTCAGTCAGATGGTAGTTATTACAGTAACCCACTGTGTGAGTTATCAGTCAGATGGTAGTTATCACAGTCACCCACTGTGTGAGTTATCAGTCAGATGGTAGTTATCACAGTCACCCACTGTGAGTTATCAGTCAGATGGTAGTTATCACAGTCACCCACTGTGTGAGTTATCAGTCAGATGGTAGTTATCACAGTTACCCACTGTGTGAGTTGTCAGTCAGATGGTAGTTATTACAGTCACCCACTGTGTGAGTTATCAGTCAGATGGTAGTTATCACAATCACCTACTGTGTGAGTTATCAGTCAGATGGTAGTTATCACAGTCACCCACTGTGTGAGTTATCAGTCAGATGGTAGTTATCACAGTCACCCACTGTGTGAGTTATCAGTCAGATGGTAGTTATCACAGTCACCCACTGTGTAGTTATCAGTCAGATGGTAGTTATTACAGTTACCCACTGTGTCAGTTATCAGTCAGATGGTAGTTATTACAGTCACCCACTGTGAGTTATCAGTCAGATGGTAGTTATCACAGTCACCCACTGTGTGAGTTGTCAGTCAGATGGTAGTTATTACAGTCACCCACTGTGTGAGTTATCAGTCAGATGGTAGTTATCACAATCACCTACTGTGTGAGTTATCAGTCAGATGGTAGTTATCACAGTCACCCACTGTGTGAGTTATCAGTCAGATGGTAGTTATCACAATCACCTACTGTGTGAGTTATCAGTCAGATGGTAGTTATTACAGTCACCCACTGTGAGTTATCAGTCAGATGGTAGTTATCACAGTCACCCACTGTGTGAGTTGTCAGTCAGATGGTAGTTATTACAGTCACCCACTGTGTGAGTTATCAGTCAGATGGTAGTTATCACAATCACCTACTGTGTGAGTTATCAGTCAGATGGTAGTTATCACAGTCACCCACTGTGTGAGTTATCAGTCAGATGGTAGTTATCACAGTCACCCACTGTGTGAGTTATCAGTCAGATGGTAGTTATTACAGTTACCCACTGTGTCAGTTATCAGTCAGATGGTAGTTATTACAGTCACCCACTGTGAGTTATCAGTCAGATGGTAGTTATTACAGTCACCCACTGTGTGAGTTATCAGTCAGATGGTAGTTATCACAATCACCTACTGTGTGAGTTATCAGTCAGATGGTAGTTATTACAGTCACCCACTGTGAGTTATCAGTCAGATGGTAGTTATCACAGTCACCCACTGTGTGAGTTGTCAGTCAGATGGTAGTTATTACAGTCACCCACTGTGTGAGTTATCAGTCAGATGGTAGTTATCACAATCACCTACTGTGTGAGTTATCAGTCAGATGGTAGTTATCACAATCACCTACTGTGTGAGTTATCAGTCAGATGGTAGTTATCACAGTCACCCACTGTGTGAGTTATCAGTCAGATGGTAGTTATCACAATCACCTACTGTGTGAGTTATCAGTCAGATGGTAGTTATTACAGTCACCCACTGTGAGTTATCAGTCAGATGGTAGTTATCACAGTCACCCACTGTGTGAGTTGTCAGTCAGATGGTAGTTATTACAGTCACCCACTGTGTGAGTTATCAGTCAGATGGTAGTTATCACAATCACCTACTGTGTGAGTTATCAGTCAGATGGTAGTTATCACAGTCACCCACTGTGTGAGTTATCAGTCAGATGGTAGTTATCACAGTCACCCACTGTGTGAGTTATCAGTCAGATGGTAGTTATTACAGTTACCCACTGTGTCAGTTATCAGTCAGATGGTAGTTATTACAGTCACCCACTGTGAGTTATCAGTCAGATGGTAGTTATTACAGTCACCCACTGTGTGAGTTATCAGTCAGATGGTAGTTATCACACTCACCTACTGTGTGAGTTATCAGTCAGATGGTAGTTATCACAGTCACCCACTGTGTGAGTTATCAGTCAGATGGTAGTTATCACAGTCACCCACTGTGTGAGTTATCAGTCAGATGGTAGTTATTACAGTTACCCACTGTGTCAGTTATCAGTCAGATGGTAGTTATTACAGTCACCCACTGTGAGTTATCAGTCAGATGGTAGTTATTACAGTCACCCACTGTGAGTTATCAGTCAGATGGTAGTTATTACAGTCACCCACTGTGAGTTATCAGTCAGATGGTAGTTATCACAGTCACCCACTGTGTGAGTTATCAGTCAGATGGTAGTTATCACAGTCACCCACTGTGAGTTATCAGTCAGATGGTAGTTATCACAGTTACCCACTGTGAGTTATCAGTCAGATGGTAGTTATTACAGTCACCCACTGTGTGAGTTATCAGTCAGATGGTAGTTATTACAGTCACCCACTGTGTGAGTTATCAGTCAGATGGTAGTTATCACAGTCACCCACTGTGTGAGTTATCAGTCAGATGGTAGTTATCACAGTCACCCACTGTGTGAGTTATCAGTCAGATGGTAGTTATCACAGTCACCCACTGTGTGAGTTATCAGTCAGATGGTAGTTATCACAGTCACCCACTGTGTGAGTTATCAGTCAGATGGTAGTTATTACAGTCACCCACTGTGAGTTATCAGTCAGATGGTAGTTATTACAGTCACCCACTGTGAGTTATCAGTCAGATGGTAGTTATCACAGTCAGTGTGTGTGTGTGTGTGTGTGTGTACACTCACCTATTTGTGGTTTTAGGGGTCGAGTCATAGCTCCTGGCCACTCCTCTTCACTGTCCTCTACTGGTTCACTCTCCCTGTTCTATGAGCTTTATCATACCTCTTCTTAAAGCTATGAATGGATCCTGCCTCCACTACATCGCTTCCCAGACTATTCCACTTCCCGACCACTCTGTGACTGAAGCAATACTTCCTAACATCCCTGTGATTCATCTGAGTCTTCAACTTCCAACTGTGTCCCCTTGTTGCTGGGTCCCATCTCTGGAACATTCTGTCTCTGTCCACCTTGTCAATTCCTCTCAGTATTTTATATGTCGTTATCATGTCCCCCTTATCTCTACTGTCCTCCAGTGTCGTCAGGTCGATTTCCCTTAACCTCTCCTCGTAGGCCATACCCCTTAGCTCCGGGACTAGTCTTGTTGCAAACCTTTGCACTTTCTCTAGTTTCTTTACGTGCTTGGCTAGGTGTTTACCTGGAGTTTACCTGGAGAGAGTTCCAGGGGTCAACGCCCCTGCGGCCCGGTCTGTGACCAGGCCTCATGTTGGATCAGAGCCTGATCAACCAGGCTGTTACTGCTGGCCGCACGCAGTCCAACGTACGAACCACAGCCCGGCTGGTCAGGCACCGACTTTAGGTGCCTGTCCAGTGCCTGCTTGAAGACAGCCAGGGGTCTATTGGTAATCCCCCCTATGTATGCTGGGAGGCAGTTGAACAGTCTTGGGCCCCTGACACTTATTGTGTTGTCTCTCAACGTGCTAATGGCACCCCTGCTTTTCATTGGGGGGATGTTACATCGTCTGCCGAATATTTTGCTTCCGTAGGGAGTGACACTCGTGTGCAAGTTTGGTACTAATCCCTCTAGGATTTTCCAAGTGTATATAATAATGTATCTCTCCCGCCTGCGTTCCAGGGAGTACAGGTTTAGGAACTTCAAGCGTTCCCAGTAATTGAGGTGGTTTATTGCAGTTATGCGTGCCGTGAAGATTCTCTGTACATTTTCTAGGTCAGCAATTTCACCTGCCTTGTGGGTTCCAAACTGGTTCCAAACTGGTGCTGCATACTGCAATATGGGCCTAACGTACACAGTGTACAGGGTCCTGAACGATTCCTTATTAAGATGTCGGAATGCTGTTCTTAGGCTTGCTAGGTACCCGTATGCTGCAGCAGTTATTTGGTTGATGTGCGCCTCAGGAGATGTGCCTGGTGTTATACTAACTCCAAGATCTTTTTCCTTGATTGAGGTTTGTAGTCTCTGCCCCCCCTAGACTGTACTCCGTCTCCGGTCTTCTTTGCCCTTCCCCAATCTTCATGACTTTGCACTTGGTGGGGTTGAATTCCAGGAGCCAATTGCTGGACCAGGCTTGCAGCCTGTCCAGATCCCTTTGTAGTTCTGTGTGTGTGTGTGTGTGTGTGTGTGTGTGTGTGAGCACCAACATTAACACACAAGGAGGTAACAGCTCTAAGGACAAAGTATTTCAGTGTCCACCACCTCAATAACTTAGCAGCTCGTGAATCCTGACTCCAAGAACCCCACCACTTAATAATTTCTTAATCCATAACCTGCAGCACAACGGTTCTAGTGTGTAATTTAGGGTTCTAGTGAGTGTGTAACCTATTATTCTAGAGAGTGTGTAACCTATGATTTAGTGTTCTAGCGACTGTGTAACCTAGGGTTCTAGTGTGTAACCTATGGTTCTAGTATGTAACTTATGGTTCTAGTGAGTGTGTCGTAAACACTGCTAGAATGACGAGAGATGAGGTGTCACAAGGTTGTGAAAGAATGCCGTGCTAGACCACTTACAACACATGTACACGCTCAGCTATTCCTCTGCCACTGCATGTGCAGTGTGAGGGGTGACAACTCCAAATAAAACTTGGATTACCTCACCTTAACGCCTCTAAAAGTCAAGTGTATCTCTCAAGTTGACAGTGGCCTAACACACCCATACCATTTCTTTCAAAATAAAAGAAGAAAAAAGATCAATTATATTATAGCAAAAACACTTGAGTTTGGTAATCAACAAAACTGTGAATGGGAACAAATGAAAAAGTTAGATAAATTTAATTAGTGGTTACTAATCATTGGTCTTTAGTGTTTATTTAATACATATGAGCTGTGTGAACGAGGTTATTATTAGAAAATTAGCAACCCTGACAACGTCAAATGCAAAGTATGTGTCCAGCTCTGTGGTCACTATCTTGAACACTATGTGCTTAATTGTCCGTCTATTGAGGAATATAAAGATAGACAGTATAATAACCTATGTGATATGTCAAGATATCTTATTAATCAAAATACGATACCAGACATATTAAGCAAATTTCCAAAATTTGCTTGTAACAGATAAGTGAACTGTAGATATAAATCCAGATATACTCCTGTGAACCTTTTTGGGGCCTAGTGCCTAGGCCTTCTGTGTATCCATATGCTCTTGCGCTACCGTTCACAGGATGGATATGAGGTACACAATAAACTAGCAGCACGTCTACATCCTGTCTGACACAGCAACATCTTGGGATCTTGATACAAACGAATTCTTCAACACTTGTCCAACCTTTGGACGAAGACCTACTTCGACTAGTGGATGGTACCACTATGACCCCGCCTCCTCCTGCTTCACCTCACCTGACTACAGTATATAAGCAACCTCCATTGCCCTATGCTGTACTTTCTACAAGAAACTGAACAGGGAGCTGCAAGTCAGCGTCCACCGCCTGCGCCTCGGCTACCCTACTGCAAAGCGCCTCATCGAACGCATGAGTGAGGAGCTGTGCCGCCACTGCGACCGGATGGTTCCAAAGCCTCTAGTTCACTACATGCTTGACTGTCCTGCGACGACGTCCATTCGCCGCAGGCACTTCCCGATGGCACCTGGGGATCTGACCCGCGAGGACAAAGCAGCCCGGCTGGTTTACCTGGCCACCCATGATTTGGAGACACTGCTCCCAGTCCTAGCCACCCACCCGCCCCCTCGATGACGACGCAGGAGAACCTCGACGACGACCAAGACTACCCACTACAGCTATTCTTTCTCTCACTTCCTTCTTTCTTATCCCCCATCCTTCTTCTTCCTATGTAGGTAGAACCACAGCCTGAAGTACCAAGATCTGCTGATGAAGATGCGACGTCAGAAGACACTCCCCATCATGGGAAGCCACAGCAAGAAAGAAAGAAGATGACACCCTCTACCCAGGGGGCCAATGCCGGGTCACCATTTGGAGAAGACCCGGGCCGGATGTACCGGCGAACATACAACAACAACAACCTATGCTGTACTTACTACCAGATTGATGGACTGAACACACCGACTCCAGGCCGAGGGACTGATTACCTCAAACTCCTCCTCTCCTTATAACTTTCTACTTTGTATTGGACTGATGAAGCCACTGTGTGGCGAAACATTTCCACAATAAAGATACCCAAGTGTTGCATATGTGTCTAATTTATCAGGCTGAGCCATACACACCACTGGTTCTAACAGGCTGAGAACTGCAGGACCCGATACTTTTAGGGCCCATGATTTACAAGAAGACTGTGGTTCCAGAACCCAAGAGCTGTAGGACTCTGTAGTTTCAAGACTACTGTTCCAGAAGACAAGACATTAAGAAAAGTAGTTCCTCGCCGCAAGCAGTGAAGATCACAACATTTATAAAGCCCGGGAGGTAAAGGACTCAAGCTTACTCAGAACCCAGATGCTTTAGCGGCATGAAATTTCTGAAAGAAAAAAGCTGCGACGTCCAACATCAGTGTCGAAAAGAGCCAGAAAGACCCTAGCATCTTTTATTGTTACGGAAACAGGACTCCAATGACAGGGACATAACACCACGCTCTACCTCACGACTCTAAGCGCTGAACACCACTAGACTCATGAAACCGTATTAACACGACTACAAAGTACTGAATACCACGTTGGTAACAACCTTCAAAGACCAGTAAGCACATGACAGGCGCTGCAAAATATACCAGTAACTTGGTAAGTGAATACACGCAGGAACTTTACAAGAGGCCACTAGTTTCAAGAATCTTGTGATCCCGGATCCAACTGAGCAAGGAGTCAAATGACAAATAAACAAGGCGGACCACAAGATATTTTTGTTATATAAGATTACAAGTTGTGACTCCACAGACGACTTTATGGGAGATAAAAAGAGATGGTAAACACTGAGGATGAAAAGACGAAGGTCTGTTACACTTTGGACATGAGCTAGACACACAGACAAGTGCTGGAGACACAGACACGTGCTAGAGATACAGACACGTGCTAGAGACACAGACACGTGCTGGAGACAAAGACACGTGCTGGAGACACAGACACGTGTTGGAGACACAGATACGTGTTGGAGACACAAACACGTGCTGGAGACACAAACACGTGCTGGAGACACAGACACATGCTGGAGATACAGGCACGTTCTGGAGACACAGACACGTGCTAGAGACACAGACACGTGCTGGAGACACAGACAAGGGCTTGTTGAACACACACACACACATTTCTCCATGGGTCCTGAGAGAGGGAGCAGAGGCTCTATGTGTACCACTAACAACAATCTTCAACACATCTATTGAAACAGGGCGACTACCTGAGGTATGGAAGACAGCAAATGTAGCTCCAATTTTTAAAAAAGGAGACAGACACGAAGCAATAAACTACAGACCAGTGTCACTGACATGTATATTATGGAAGGTCATGGAGAAGATTATCAGGAGAAGAGTGGTGGAGCACCTAGAAAGGAATGAGCTTATCAACGACAGCCAGCATGGTTTCAGGGATGGGAAATCCTGCATCACAAACCTACTGGAGTTCTATGACAGGGTGACGGCAGTAAGACAAGAGAGAGAGAGAGAGGTGGGTAGATTGCATTTTCTTGGACTGTAAGAAGGCATTTGTCAGTTCCACACAAGAGATTAGTGCAAAAGCTGGAGAACCAGGCAGGAATAACAGGGAAGGCACTGCAATGGATCAGGAAATACCTGTCAGGAAGACAACAGCGAGTCATGGTACGTGGCGAGGTGTCAGAGTGGGCGCCTGTAACGTGCGGGGTGCCACAGGGATCAGTACTAGGACCGGTGCTGTTTCTGATATTTGTGAACGACATGACGGAAGGAATAGACTCCGAAGTGTCCCTGTTTGCAGATGATGTGAAGTTGATGAGAAGAATTCAATCGGACGAGGACCAGGCAGAACTACCGAGGGATCTGGACAGGCTGCAAGCCTGGTCCAGCAACTGGCTCTTGGAATTCAACCCCTCCAAGTGCAAAGTCATGAAGATTGGAGAAGGGCAAAGAAGACCACAGACGGAGTACAGTGTAGGGGACCAGAGCTTACAAACCTCACTCAAGGAAAAGGATCTTGGGGTGAGTATAACACCGGGCACATCTCCTGAGGCGCACATCAACCAAATAACTGCTGCAGCATACGGACGCCTGGCAAACCTAAGAACAACATTCCGACATCTTAATAAGGAGTCATTCAGGACCCTGTACACTGTGTACGTTAGCCCCATACTGGAGTATGCAGCGCCAGTTTGGAACCCTCACCTAGCCAAGCATGTAAGGAAACTAGAGAAAGTGCAAAGGTTTGCAACAAGACTAATTCCCGGAGCTAAGGGGTTTGTCCTACGAAGAGAGGTTAAGGGAAATAGACCTGACGACACTGGAAGACAGGAGAGATAGAGGGGATATGATAACGACATATAAAATACTGAGAGAAATAGACAAGGTGGACAGAGACAGAATGTTCCAGAGATGGGACACAGCAACAAGGGGTCACAGTTGGAAGTTGAAGACTCAGATGAACCACAGGGATGTTAGGAAGTATTTCTTCAGTCACATAGTTGTCAGGAAGTGGAATTGTCTGGGAAGTGATGTAGTGGAGGGAGGATTCATACATAGCTTTAAAAAAGAGGTATGATAAAGCTCATGGAGCGGGTAGAGTGATCGAGTAGCGGCCAGTGAAGAGGCGGGGCCAGGAGCTGTGAATCGACCCCTGCAACCACAACTAGGTGAGTACAACTAGGTGAGTACACACACACACACACATTTCATATATCTTCATTTACATGTGTCATTTATTGTCATATTATATTAAACTGTATAATAAATCTTTCACGTTGTATTTATGTGACTGACGATACTGTATACGAGATTTATTGGACAGATACGATACGTGATGCTAAACTTTACAGGTGGTTGAGATGAGTCAGCGATCACGATGGTTCACTCTTGTTCCAGGTGGCACTCTGTGTGGCATTGTATGACACTCTGTGTCGCACCTTACTAGTGTGATGCTGTATCAGATACACTATGAAGGATGGGTGAGGATGTTGTAGTTCTGGAGGTGGGAAGTACATTGCCTGCACTATGAAGGATAGGTGAGGATGTTGTATTAGTTAATATTAACGAAATTTATTAATCACCTGATATTCAGACTGTTTTTGGCTGCATTATAACAACAATGAATTTTCACTATTTAAAAACCCATTACTGTCATGGTCCACCATGGTCCACTACAGTGACACTCAGACCACTGAGTCAGTGGTCACTGCTGCCATGGTCCACTAGCATCTCACTTTTACACTGGAAGAGGATATTTAACATATATTCAAATTAGGCCAATATTACATCTAGTATGCAAATAACGAACAGCTGGCCATCTCAAGGTGACCAACTCTCTCGGTACGCCACTACATACCCCATAAACACTTACAGTTTTGATACTACTGCTAATAATAATAACTATTATTTATTAGATGGGATAACAAATAAAAGTAATGGGATAACAGGAATGATAACTGAAAGAGTGGATAGTGGAGGTATCCCCAGACATAGTAGCAATACCAGAGACCAAGCTACAGAGGTGATAACAGATGTGATCTTTCTCAAAAGATCTCAAATAATGAGAAAGGACAGAGACAAAAGAAAACGTGGAGGAATAGCGTTGCTAATCACAAACCAATGGACGTTTGAGGAGACAAATGAAATAAACAGAGAGGAGCTGAATGCATAAAAGGGAGACTCAGAACTGGGAGACCCAAGGTGGTGATAGCAGTTATGTACAATTCACCACTAAACAGCAGGAGATCAATACAGGAAAATGATAACAGCATGGCTATGGAAGACACGATATCGGAGGTGACTTGAAGAGCCCTCACGGGCAAAGTAAAACAAGTGATCGTTGGAGATTTCAACTGTAAGGAAAATTGACTGGGAAAGTCTGGAGCCATATGGAGGACTGGAAATGTAAAGAGTTAACTTGCTGGAGGTGC
The DNA here is from genome assembly GCA_009830355.1 of Cherax destructor. Classification (NCBI taxonomy): domain Eukaryota; kingdom Metazoa; phylum Arthropoda; class Malacostraca; order Decapoda; family Parastacidae; genus Cherax; species Cherax destructor. Next base: position 13,366 of record WNWK01010055.1, read on the forward strand.
TGATGGAAATTTTTCATGAGTCAGTATGTTAGGGACACGACTACAGACAGAGGTGGTGGTGAACCAGCAAGGCTGGACCTTGTGTTCAGCCTAAGTGACTCTTATGTAGGGGCATATTGAATACAGGAGGCCTTCTGAGTCTAGTGACCCTTCAATACTGAGGCTCAAATACCTGTAGAAGCGAACGTGGAGAGAGAACAGAATACTGGGGAAACGCCCAACTTCAAAAGAAGAGACTATGCAGGCATGAGGCAGTTCCTAAGCAGAGTGTCATGGGAAAGAGAGATAGATGGAAAAACAGTAAATGAAATAGTGGAGTATGTAGCTGGAAAGTTCTGGGAAGTAGAGCAGAAATTCATACTGAGAAGCAGAGGTACAAGCAAATAAAAGGAGTCCATAGTTCCCTAGAGGTGCTGGGAGGCAAAAACTCAAAATGCAAAAGCGTAGAAGAAATATATAATGCAAAGAATGCCAGAGAATATAGAAGAAAGTTGAAGAACCAGAAATAATATACGGAGGGAAGAAGAGATGCCGAACGACAATTTGAAACTGACAGAATCAAAAACCAAATTTGAACCAAAGTTACTATACAGAAAGAAGACAACTGTGAAGGATAGATAATAAGACTGAAGAATAAAGGATAGGAGCTCACTGGGAATGAAGTCTGTAAGGAGCTGAACAGAAAATTTAGGGAGATATTCAGTGGAATCAGAAATATTCTTAGAAAGTTAGAGAGGGAGAGTTTACCAATAAGTATCGATGAAGCTAGATACTTCGATGGCAATGGGGGAAGAGGTGCGTGAACCATTAGCAGTGATTTCCAACAGTCAGTTGAGAGAGGGCTGCTGCTGGAGGTCTGGAAGACAGCAAATGTAGTCCCGATTTTAAAACGGGATAGATACCATTAAACTACAGACCAGTGTCACTATATACATAGTATGTAAGGTTATAGACAAGATTATCAGAAGAGTAATGGTGCAACTGGAAAGGAGCAGATTCATAAACAACCAACAGGATTTTAGAGATAGTAAATCCTATTCTACAAATGTGCTAAAGTTCTATGATAAGGTATTGAAAGTTAGACAAGAGAGGGATGGGTGAACTGCATATTTTTGGACTGTAAGGCGTTCAATATAGCACCTCGTAAGAGACTGGGGAAAACTAGAGTAAAAAGGAATAAGAAGGAAAGCACTACAGTGGATCAAGGAATACTTAACAGGAAGGAAACAACAAGTTAATGTCCAGGAGGTGATGTCAGAATCGGAGAGTGTGATGAGTGGAGTTCCACAAGGGTCAGTATTTGGACCAGTAATTTCTCCTGTGTACATAGACATGAAAGAAGAAACCGAGTCAGAGGTGTCCCTGTTCGCAGATGACGTGAAACTAATGAGAATACAAACAGAAACGATCACGAAAGACTACAAATAAATCTGGAGAAACTAAGTATTGGTGTGACAAATATTTTTAGAATTTAACCTCAGCAAATGCAAAGTTATGAAAATCGAGGAAGGGAAAAATAACCGGACCAGAGTACAGGCTTGAGAGACAAGAGCTGCAACCTTCCTGAAAGAGAACACCTCGGGGTGAACGTAGTTCCGAGATTTCACCTGAGACACATCAACCAAATGACGGCCGCAGCAAACGCGAGACTGGCAAATTTAAAGGTAGCTGTTAGGAAGCTCAACAAGGAGTCATTCACAACCCTCTACAGTGTATGTCACGCTCACCTTAGAGTAGGGAGCGCCATTATAGAACTCACATCTGATAAACCATGTAAAGAAGATGAAAAATATGCAAACGACACTAGTGCCAGAGCTAAGGATCTAAGCTGTGAGTAGAGGCTAGCGGAGCTAAACCTGATGACATTACAGAACGGAAAGACCATGGGTAACATGATTACAAAATACAAAATACTGAGAAGAATTGACAGGAGAGAGGACAGGGCTAATCTATTTGAGAGGCGGGTCTCAGGTAGTACCAGGTAAAAAAGATACCCCCCTTCCATATCACCAATACGACGACATTTCATCTTTTCAAATATACTGTACAGGGTTTAAAGCCAGCAACGAAAAACAAAATTCCTTTCATCCGTGGACTGTTTACAGTCAAACACAATGTTTACGGTTTCACAGAGACCCACATAAAGGATCACTTGGACAAGGAAATATGGATCCCGGGTTATAACCTATACAGATGCGACAGAGTGACCAGGCAAAAGGATGGGGGGTTGGCCTGTATATCACAAAGTCACTGATATGCTCGGAACTACTAAATGCCTCAAATGATGTAGTTGAAGTTTTGGCAGTAAAGATCGAGAACCAAAACCTGGTCATTGTGGTTGTATACAAGCCTCCGGCTGCAACTTCCCAACAATTCCAGGAACAGCTTTTGAAAATACACCAGATAGATCTTCCAGCAATGTAGCAAATAATGTTGTAGCAGAGATAACACCAGGAGGCAGCTCAGATGAAAACTCGCACACACACGAGCTTTTAAATCTCTGCACCAAATTCACCTTAAACCAGCAAATAATAGAGCCTACAAGATTGGAGAATACACTGGACCTCATCTTCACTAACAATGATGATCTGATACAGTTTTACCATAGCAAAAACAATATACTCAGATCAAAACATAAAAGAGGTTCCGACATGTATGAGAGGGGGCCCAGACCAAGAAAATGTGACCAGTCATGAAGGAGCCTTCATCAAATTCAACTTCAATAACAAAAACATAAGGTGGGACTAAGTCAACCAGGTCTTAAATGATATAAACTGGGAAGATATCGTAAGCAACACGGATTCAAAAATATGTCTAGAAAAAATTAACTGTGGCACTCGAGGTATGCTCAAGGCAAATTCATTTAAGGAAAAGGAAGAGAAGATGTAAACTAGAAAAAGAAAGGCGCTCCCTATACAAGCGAAGGCAAAGAATAACAGAACAGCTAAACGAGGCCAATATATCTGTAATACGAAGGGAGGCACTGGTCAGAGAAGTAACAAACATCGAACTTAAGCTAAAGGAATCTTACAGGAGTCAAGAAACGCGGGAAGAACTAAAAGCCATAAATGAAATTGAAAGAAACCCAAAATATTTCTTATTCCAAATCCAAGTCGAGAACAACATCCAGTATTGGGCCCCTACTGTGACGAGATGGGTCCTACACAGATGACAGCAAGGAAATGAGTGAGCTACTCAAGTTCCAGTATGACTCGGTTTCTAGCGAGTCTCTAACCAGACTGAGAGTCGATGACCTAAATTATTTTTATATGAGCGAGACAGAATTTGGTGGACTCAAACCTATCTGATATTATCCTGACGCCAAATGACTTCGAAAACGCCATGCACTCTGCCCCAGGCCCAGACTCATGGAACTCCGTGTTAATCAAGATCTGCAAGAAACCCCTATCATGTGCTTTCAACATCCTATGGAGAGGGAGCATGGACACATTGGTCGTCCCACACCTGCTAAAAACAACAGACATAGCCCCACTTCACAAAGCAAAGAACAACAGACCGATAGCGCTAACGTCCCATATCATAAAAATCTTTGAAAGGGTTCTAAAAAGCAAGATCGCCACTCATCCAGATACCCATCAGTTACACAACTCAGGGCTAAATAGGTTTAGAGTAGGTCACTCCTGCCTGTCCCAACTACTGGACCACTATGACAAGGTCCTGGATGCTCTAGAAGACAAACAAAACGCAGATGTAGTGTACACAGACTTTGCAAAAGCCTTTGACAAGTGTGACCATGGTGTAATAGCGCACAAAATGAGTGATAAAGGAATAACAGGAAAAGTTGGTAGATGGATCTATAATTTCCTAACAAATAGAACACAAAGAGTAGTAGTCAACAGAGTAAAGTCTGAGGCGGCTACTGTGAAAAGCTCTGTTCCATAAGGCACAGTACTCGCTCCCATCCTGTTCCTCATCCTCATATCTGACAGACAGAGATGTAAGCTACAGTGCCGTGTCTTCCTTTGCAGATGACACACGAATTTGCATGACAGTGTCCTCCATTAAGAACACTGCAAGACTCCAGGCGGACATCAACCAAATATTTAAATGGGCCGCAGAAAACAATATGAAGTTCAGTGATGAGAAGTTTAAATTACCCCGATATGGAAAACGTGAGGAAATTAAAACTATATCGAAACACAAAACAAATTCCAACCACACAATAGAACGAAAAACTAATGTAAAAGACCTGGGAGTGATAATATCAAAGGATCTCACTTTCAGAGACCACAACATTGTATCAATCGCATCTGCTAGAAAAAATAACAGGATGGATAATGAGAACCTTCAAAACTAGGGATGCCAAACCCATGATGACACTCTTCAGGTCGCTTGTTCTATCTAGGCTGGAATATTGTTGCACACTAACAGCACCTTTCAAGGCAGGTGAAATTGCTAACCTAGAAAATGTACAGAGAACCTTCCTGGCACACATAACTGTGATAAAACATCTCAATACCTGGGAATGCTTAAAGTTCCTCAACCTGTACTCCCTGGAATGCAGGCGGGAGAGATACATTATATACACTTGGAAAATCCTAGAGGGATTAGTACCAAAATTGTACACAAAAATCACTCCCTATGAAAGCAAAAGACTCGGCAGACGATGCAACATCCCCCCAATGAAAAGCAGGGGCGCCACTAGTACGATAAGAGACAACACAATAAGTGCCAGAGGCCCAAGACTGTTCAATTGCCTCTCAGCATACATAAGGGGGATTACCAATAGACCCCTGGCTGTCTTCAAGAAGGCGCTGAACAGGCACCTAAAGTCAGTACCTGACCAGCCGGGCTGTGGTTCGTACGTCGGGTTGCGTGCGGCCACCAGTAACAGCCTGGTTGATCAGGCCCTGATTCACCATGTGGCCTGGTCACAGACCGGGCCGCGGGGGCGTTGACCCCCGAATCCTCTCCAGGTATACACAAGGGCACAGCTGAAAGCTAAAAACCCAGATGAGTCACTGGGATGTTAGGAAATGGAACGACCTAGACAGTGAAGTTGCAGAGGAAGGATCCATACATAATTTTAGAAATAGTTATGATTGGGCTCAGGCAACAAGGAGTGACCCCAGTAGAGGATAAATACGTGAGTACACGTGTACACACCAGCAACTACTAAACACACATACACACTTCACACTCTTGAAATAAGATAAGGATGACAGCAACATCTTGGTCACGTGTAGTTAAGCTTCTCAAATTATTACACGAGTGAGATAAAGTCAAGCAATATATTCTCTGCTTCAACATTAAAAATAGATAAACAACAATGTAAGCTCGCTGTCCAGTTCTCACTTTATCAAATAGATTCGTTTCATAAGCGAGACGCTCGCTTGCTAGTTGTTTATTTACCAAGGGAAGACTCGTTTAGTAAGCGAGAGGCTTGCGTATCAGCTGGGAAATAAACAAGTGAAGACTCATTTGGTAAGCGAGAGGCTCGCTTGCCACTTAATTAATAATAATAATAATAATAATAATAATAATAATAATAATAATAATAAAATATATTTATTTTTACAAATACATGTACAAGGTATACAGGCCTAGCTGACATCAATGACATACTACTACATATATAGAAAGCCGCTTGTTAAGCAAAGCATTTCGAGGCAAATTAGGTCAGTTTGTCTCAGGATGCGACCCATACCAGTCGGCTAACTCCCAGGTACCCATTTTACTGATGGGTGAACATAGACAACCGGTGTAAAAAAACACGCCCAATGTTTCTACCCTCCCTGGAAATCGAACCCAGACCCTCGCCGTGTGAAGCGAGAGCTTTAGCCACCAGGCCACGGGGCACTTGTTTATTTACCAAGCAAAGACTCATTAGGTAAGAGAGAGGCTCCACGATATGGAGCGATTTCATTCCAGACCATGGAGCTGAACTCTTCTCCAGGCTGAGGGACTGACCACCTTGTTCCAGACCATGGAGCTGAACTCTTCTCCAGGCTGAGGGACTGACCACCTTGTTCCAGACCATGGACTGAGGGACTGACCACCTTGTTCCAGACCATGGAGCTGAACTCTTCTCCAGGCTGAGGGACTGACAAACTCGAACTATTTATACAAGGTTGATGGACTGATTACATCATCACTTCCACTGCCTTCAATCCATCCTCTGTATATGACTGAAGAAGCCTACCGTGTAGGCGAAACGTTTCATCAAGATACCCAAGTGTTGCGCATGTGTCTTACTCACCAATACAAATTAATGCAGATTCCAGTTTGTTAATATTCACAGAGCACTGCAGTTGCAAGGTATACTGGATCCTAGCAGGTCAACATTGGCCTAAGGTGCGAGTGATTGTAGGAAGTAGGTCACCGTGAAGGCCGGATTAAGGCATGGGCTTCAGGGGCTGCAGCCCAGGGACCTCCGCCAGCTGGAGGGCCTCCGCCAGCTGGAGGGCCTCCAGAGATTAAGTGAAAAATGTTCACAATTTGTTTCCAAGAAATTTCGCAAAGCAAATGGTTGAATTTAATTGTGGTTAGCCTTGTAAAAATAAATTTAATATTTCTTTAACTTTTGTTCCTTTTGAAGATATCACTAGGGGCCTCACAGTACCTGTAGCCAGGGGCCTCACAGTACCTGTATCCCAGGGGCGTACAAAATCTTAATTGTGCTCTAAGTAGGTGATGGTGTAAGACTCTGGAAGCAGGACAAGTGTGTCTTAACACAAGTTATTTTTGAATGATGATCAAGGCTAAACAGCTGAGGTTAACAGCGGACACTTGATCAGTTATAAGCTCTACTGAACACCAGACTTACTATCTAGAACTAACATACTGAACACCAGACTTACCACCTAGAACTAACATACTGAACACCAGACTTACTACCTAGAACTAACATACTGAACACCAGACTTACTACCTAGAACTAACATACTGAACACCAGACTTACTACCTAGAACTAACATACTGAACACCAGACTTACTACCTAGTAGCACTAACATACTGAACACCAGACTTACCACCTAGTAGCACTAACATACTGAACACCAGACTTACACCTGGTAGCACTAACATACTGAACACCAGACTTACTACCTAGTAGCACTAACATACTGAACACCAGACTTACCACCTAGTAGCACTAACATACTGAACACCAGACTTACTACCTAGTAGCACTAACATACTGAACACCAGACTTACTACCTAGTAGCACTAACATAAGCACTAACATACTGAACACCAGACTTACCACCTAGCAGCACTAACATACTGAACACCAGACTTACTACCTAGTAGCACTAACATACTGAACACCAGAATCACTACCTAGAACTAACATACTGAACACGCTCACCGAACTTACTACCTATAGACTAACATACTGAACACCAGACTTACTACCTAGCAGCACTAACATACTGAACACCAGACTTACTACCTAGTAGCACTAACATACTGAACACCAGACTTACACCTAGAGCACTAACATACTGACACGACTTACACCTGGCACTAACATACTGAACACCAGACTTACCACCTAGTACACTAACATACTGAACACCAGACTTACTACCAGAGCACTAACATACTGAACACCAGATACTACCTAGACACTAACATACGACACCAGACTTACACCTAGAGCACTAACATACTGAACCGACTTACTACCTAGAGCACTAACATACTGACACCGACTTACTACCTAGAGCACTAACATACTGACACCAGACTTACTACCTAGTAGCACTAACATACTGAACACCGGACTTACACCTAGTAGCACTAACATACTGAACACCGACTTACTACCTAGTAGCACTAACATACTGAACACCGACTTACACCTAGTAGCACTAACATACTGAACACCAGACTTACACCTAGTAGCACTAACATACTGACACCAGACTTACCACCTAGTAGCACTAACATACTGAACACCAGACTTACTACCTAGAGCACTAAATACTGAACACCAGACTTACCACCTAGTAGCACTAACATACTGGAACACCAGACTTACCACCTAGTGCACTAACATACTGAACACCAGACTTACCGTACCTAGCAGCACTAACATACTGACACCGGACTTACCGCCTAGTAGCACTAACATACTGGAAAACCGACTTACTACCTAGTAGCACTAACATACTGACACCGACTTACCACCTAGTGCACTAACATACTGAACACCGACTTACACCTGAGCCTAACATCTGAACACAGACTTACCACCTAGTAGCACTAACATACTGAACACAGACTTACACCTAGTAGCACTAACATACTGAACCGACTTACTACCTAGTAGCACTAACATACTGAACACCAGACTTACCACCTAGTAGCACTAACATACTGAACACCAGACTTACACCTAGTAGCACTAACATACTGAACACCAGACTTACCCTAGCAGCACTAACATACTGACACCGACTTACCACCTAGTAGCACTAACATACTGAACACCAGACTTACTCCTAGTAGCACTAACATACTGAACACCAGACTTACCACCTAGGCCTAACATACTGAACACCGACTTACCACCTAGTAGCACTAACATACTGAACACCAGACTTACACCTAGGCACTAACATACTGAACACCAGACTTCACCTGTAGCACTAACATACTGAACACAGACTTACCCTGTGCACTAACATACTGAACGACTTCCACCTAGTGCACTAACATCTGACGACTTACCCTAGTAGCACTAACATATGACACCGACTTACCCTGGCACTAACATACTGACACCAGACTTACCACCTAGTGCCTAACATACTGAACACCGACTTCCACCTAGGCCTAACATCTGGACACCGGACTTCCACCTAGGCATAACATCTGACACCGGACTTATACCTAGTAGCACTAACATACTGAACACCAGGACTTACTACCTAGTAGCACTAACATACTGAACACCGGACTTACTACCTAGAGCACTAACATACTGGACACCGGACTTGCACCTAGTAGCACTAACATACTGGACACCAGACTTCCACCTAGTAGCGCTAACATGCTGGACACCAGACTTGCTCCTGGTAGCACTAACATACTGAACACCAGACTTACCACCTAGCAGCACTAACATACTGAACACCAGACTTACTACCTAGTAGCACTAACATACTGAACACCAGACTTACACCTAGTAGCACTAACATACTGAACACCAGACTTACACCTAGTAGCACTAACATACTGAACACCAGACTTACCACCTAGCAGCACTAACATACTGAACACCAGACTTACCACCTAGTAGCACTAACATACTGAACACCAGACTTACCACCTAGTAGCACTAACATACTGAACACCAGACTTACCACCTAGCAGCACCCTAACATACAGTAATGTCTTATAAAAGCATTGTACTAAGGTATAACCTGGCAGTTCCCACCTCCACAGTCTCCGTTAACATCCAGCTTAAATATTCTGCGTTAATATCCTCCGTTAATATCTAGCATTAACATCCAGCGTTAATAATGAGCGTTAACATTCAGCATTGGTATGAAGGCCGACCTTCCAACCTGCTTAACGAGCCTTTCCCTTCACACGATTTTATGTAAATGATTATTGGTGTTAATCTTAGGTAAGTTAAGGTTAAAGTAACTTATTGCAGCTCAGAATTAACATAGTTTATGTAAGTGGCGTAGATAACTGAATGAGCTATGAAATAATCGCTTTTTAGCGAGGCCGTCAGCAGGGTCAGCAAGGTGTTCAGTACAGTCATCAGACCTGTGGTAGTCTGATAGGAAGGTGGTGTTCAGTACAGTCATCATATCTATACCTGGAGAGGGTTTCGGGGTCAACGCCCCCGCGGCCCTGTCTGAGACCAGGCCTCATGGTGAATCAAGGTCTGATCAACTAGGCTGTTACTGGCGGCCGCACGCAAACAGACGTACGAACCACAGCCCGGCTGGTCAGGTACTGACTTTAGGTGCCTGTCCAACGCCTTCTTGAAGACACCCAGGAGGTCTATTGGTAATCCCCATTATGTATGCTGGAAGGAAGTTGAACATTCTTAGGCCCCTGACACTTATTGTGTTGTCTCTTAATGTACTCGTGGCGCCACTGCTATTTATTGGGGAAATGTTGCATCTCCTGTCGAATCTTTTGCTTTCGTAGGGAGTGATTTTCGTGTGTAAGTTTGGTATTAATCCCTCTAGGATTTTCCAAGTGTATATTGTCATGTATCTTTCTCGCCTGGGTTCTATGGAATACAAATCAAGGGACTTCAACTCCCAGTAATTTAGGTGTTTTATCGTACTTGTGTGTGCCGTGAAAGTTCTCTGTACATTCTTCAGGTCAGCAATTTCGCCTGCCTTGAAGGGGCCAGTTAGTGTACAGCAGTATTCCAGCCTAGAGAGAACAAGCAATTTGATAAGAATCATCATGGGCTTGGCGTCCCTAATTTTGAAGGTTCTCATTATTATATCATTTTTCTAGCAGATGAGGTAGATACATTGTTGTGGTCTTTGAAGGTGAGATCCTCTGACATTATCCCTCCCAGGTCCTTCACATTAGTTTTTCGTTCTATTGTGTGGTTAGAATTTGTTGTATACCCTGATACAGTTTTAATTTCCTAAAGTTTTCCATATCTGAGTAGCTGAAATTTCTCTTCATTGAACTTCATATTGTTTTCTGCGGCCCATTTAAAGATTCGGTTGATGTCTGCTTGGAGACTTGCGGTGTCTTCGATGGAGGACACTGTCGTGGAAATTCGGGTGTCATCCGCAAAGTAAGAGTTGTGGCTTACATCTCTATGTCAGATATGAGGATAAGGAACAAGATGGGAGTGAGTACTGTGCCTTGTGAAACAGCTTTTCACTGTAGCCGCCTCAGACTTTACTCTATTTATTGCTACTCTTTGTGTTCGATTTGTTAGGAAATTACAGATCCATCTACCAACTTTTCCTGTTACACCATGGTCGCACTTGTCGAAGGCTTTCACAAAGTCTGTGTATACTACATTTGCATTTCGTTTATCCTCTAAAGCATCCAGGATCTTGTCATAGTTGTCCAGTAGCTGGGACAGGCAAGAGCGACCTGCCCTAAACCCGTGTTGCCCTGGGTTGTATAACTGATGGGTATCTAGGTGGTTGGCGATCTTGCTTCTTAGAACCCTTTCAAAGGTTTTTATTATATGGGATGTTCGCGCTATCAGTCTGCAGTTCTTTGCAACTGCTTTACTGCCCCCTTTGTGGAGTGGGGCCATGTCTGTCGTTTTTAGTGACTGTGGGACGACCCCTGTTTCCATGCTCCCTCTCTATATAATGCTGAAGGCACATGACAGGGGCTTCTTGCAGTTCTTGATGAACACGAAGTTCCACGAGTGCGGACCTGGGGCAGAGTGCATGGGCATGTCATTAATTACCTTTTCGAAGTCTTTTGGTGTTAGGATAATATCAGAGATATTTGAAATGACCAAATTTTGGGTCTAGGTCATTAAAAATTAATTTAGATTGTCGAACCTTAGTCTGGTTAACGGCTCACTGAAAACTAAACACTGCGATAATCTCTAACAGGAAGGTGGTGTTCAGTACAGTGATCAGTCATCATATGTGGTAGTGTCTGACAGGAAGTTGGTATTCAGTACAGTCATCAGTCATCATATCTGTGGCAGTTACTAACAAGGTGGTGTTCAGTACAGTCATCATGTCTGTAGTATCTGGTAGTCTCTGACAAGGTGATGGTGTTCAGTAGTCACAGTCATCAGTCATATCTAAGGTAGCCTCTGACAAGGTGGTGGTGTTCAGTACAGTCATCATATTTGTGTTGTGTAATATTATGCAGAGAACACGGGGTGAAGAGGTAGAGTGAATCAGTGTTGCTTGTTGGATGAGTACTCCTGAGTGCAAGGTCTTAGGAACGCTTACAAGACTTAAGGATGTATGTGAAGGGTTCTTGAGAGGTATTTACATTAACACAATTTTTACAGGCTAAGAGTTGTTATCCTACCTCAGCTCATTTCAGGGTATATTACCACCCCCAGATGAAGACACAACAGTCAACACCCAGGTACCTACTTACTGATACGTGAACAGGGGCAGCTGGTGTAAGGAAATATGCTCAACGTTTCCATGTTTGGGATCGAAGAATGTAAGGGCAGTAATATCTATGACGGATTTCAGAAACACCAGTCAGCCGGATTTATAGTTTTCCAGGTGGGAAGTCATACAGTGCCTTCACAGGTCAACTTGGGTGGCGGTGTAGTGGCACTACGACTTACTATTGAGTCGTGATGTGGATGACCTTCTGGAAAGACAGTCAGGGAGCGAATGATGGGTGAATAAGTCTTCTTTGTTTTAGTTAGCCTTGGAATGAAACGGTACCGAGGGTCTTGAACACTACGACGTTAGTCTTCCTACCATCATGTTACCGTAATATTTATCACGTATATACTGAAACGCATGATATGCAATATTGCATGAACTCTGTGCCAAGGAATCGTAATTGTTACTCTTGGTACGCCATATTCTCCTCTCAGATACAACTTAATCAAAATTATACTGGCAAATTGCAGCTGGGTGGGTACGAACCAAGGTTAGGAAGGTCAGGCGATACACAAGAACAGGTCACAAACATGACAAAAACATGGTAGCACTTAGGTGAGAATTAGTAGTTGTGGCTTGTACTGCAGCTTAGCTGTGTTTACAAGCTTATAATGAAGCTTAGCTGTGTTTACAAGCTTATAATGCACCTAGGCTGTGTTTACAAGCTTATAATGCAGCTTAGCTGTGTTTACAAGCTTATAATGCAGCTTAGCTGTGTTTACAAGCTTATAATGCAGCTTAGCTGTGTTTACAAGCTTATAATGCAGCTTAGCTGTGTTTACAAGCTTATAATGCAGCTTAGCTGTGTTTACAAGCTTATAATGCAGCTAGGCTGTGTTTACAAGCTTATAATGCAGCTAGGCTGTGTTTACAAGCTTATCATGAAGCTTAGCTGTGTTTACAAGCTTATAATGCACCTAGGCTGTGTTTACAAGCTTATAATGCAGCTTAGCTGTGTTTACAAGCTTATAATGCAGCTTAGCTGTGTTTACAAGCTTATAATGCAGCTAGGCTGTGTTTGCAAGCTTATAATGCAGTTTAGCTGTGTTTACAAGCTTATAATGCAGCTTAGCTGTGTTTACAAGCTTGCAATGCACCTTAGCTGTATTTACAAGCTTATAATGCAGCTAGGCTGTGTTTATAAGCTTACAATGCAGCTTAGCTGTATTTACAAGCTTATAATGCAGTTTAGCTGTGTTTACGAGCTTATAATGCAGCTTAGCTGTGTTTACAAGCTTATAATGCAGCTTAGCTGTGTTTACAAGCTTATAATGCAGCTTAGCTGTGTTTACGAGCTTATAATGCAGCTTAGCTGTGTTTGCAAGCTTATAATGCAGCTTAGCTGTGTTTACAAGCTTACAATGCAGCTTAGCTGTGTTTACGAGCTTACAATGCAGCTTAGCTGTGTTTACAATGTGTGTATGTTTGGTATACAGTTACTGTAGGAAGAGGGGAAGGTGAAGGTGAGGTGATAGTGAGATGCTAGTGAGATAGTAAGTGTTAGTGAGATAGTGAGCTGCTAGTGAGATAGTGAGGGGCTAGTGAGATAGTGAGGTGCTAGTGAGATAGTGATGTTAGAGATATGAGCTGCTAGTGAATAGTGAGTGCTGTAGTAAGGTGCTATAGATAGTAGGTGCTATGAGATAGTGAGGTGCTAGTGAGATAGTGAGGTGCTAGTGATTAGTGAGTGCTAGTGGATATGCAGGTGCTAGTGAGATAGTGAGTGCTAGTGATATAGTGAGTGCTAGAGTATAGTGCAGTATTGTAGGTGCTAGTGAGATAGTGAGTGCTAGTGTTAGTGATGCTAGTGAGATAGTGAATGCTAGTTATAGTGTTTAGATAGTGAGCTGCTGTGAGATAGTGAGGTGCTAGTGAGATAGTGAGGTGCTAGTGAGATAGTGAGTGCTAGTGAGATAGTGAGGTGCTAGTGAGATAGTGAGGTGCTAGTGAGATAGTGAGGTGCTAGTGAGATAGTGAGGTGCTAGTGATATAGTGAGGTGCTAGTGAGATAGTGAGGGGCTAGTGAGATAGTGAGGGGCTAGTGAGATAGTGAGGTGCTAGTGAGATAGTGAGGTGCTAGTGAGATAGTGAGGTGCTAGTGAGATAGTGAGGTGCTAGTGAGATAGTGAGGTGCTAGTGAGATAGTGAGGTGCTAGTGAGATAGTGAGGTGCTAGTGAGATAGTGAGGTGCTAGTGAGATAGTGAGTGCTAGTGAGATAGTGAGGTGCTAGTGAGATAGTGAGGTGCTAGTGAGATAGTGAGTGCTAGTGAGATAGTGAGGTGCTAGTGAGATAGTGAGGTGCTAGTGAGATAGTGAGGTGCTATTGAGATAGTGAGGTGCTAGTGAGATAGTGAGGTGCTAGTGAGATAGTGAGGTGCTAGTGAGATAGTGAGATGCTAGTGAGATAGTGAGGTGCTAGTGAGATAGTGAGCTGCTAGTGAGATAGTGAGGTGCTAGTGAGATAGTGAGGTGCTAGTGAGATAGTGAGGTGCTGGTGAGATAGTGAGGGCTAGTGAGATAGTGAGGGCTAGTGAGATAGTGAGGGCTAGTGAGATAGTGAGGTGCTAGTGAGATAGTGAGGTGCTAGTGAGATAGTGAGGTGCTAGTGAGATAGTGAGATGCTAGTGAGGTGCTAGTGAGATAGTGAGGGGCTAGTGAGATAGTGAGGTGCTAGTGAGATAGTGAGGTGCTATTGAGATAGTGAGGTGCTAGTGAGATAGTGAGGTGCTAGTGAGATAGTGAGGTGCTAGTGAGATAGTGAGGTGCTAGTGAGATAGTGAGGGCTAGTGAGATAGTGAGGTGCTAGTGAGATAGTGAGGTGCTATTGAGATAGTGAGGTGCTAGTGAGATAGTGAGGTGCTAGTGAGATAGTGAGGGGCTAACGACGACTCTCTCACAAATATATCACACATATAGCAGTTATATATTGCTTGAGAAGCAAAAAAAGGCTAGAATACCTACTGAACAATACACACAATATAGCGGCTATATATCTGCTTGAGTACTCTAAATATATGGCTAATATACTGGATACTCCTTAATATATACTGGCTATATATACTGCCCGAGTGACTCGCTTGTGTCAGTGTAACTTGTGCTGGTCCAAGACCGACCAAGCGTCCGCATAAGCTTTCGTGTGTCGTGTGTGCGAGTTGTGTATTATTGTTGGGAAAACACAGGTGTGGGATGGAGATCAATACCACCGTTACAACACTCATTACTGTGAGTGACATTCCGCTACACACTCCTTACATCTTCACAATATGTCAAGAATATTCGACATAGAAAAAATTCAACGGAAAGAGGTGGTATAAACAATAGAGGAAAAGATCAAATAATTGAAATACAGTAGTTGAAGGTATAAGGTTTGTCAGGAATCAGGACAAGTGTTTCCTGACGCGAGTCTTAGTCATATGATGACCCGTAGATAGAGCTTTTGGTCATCTGACGTAAGCCTTCCGCTGGCTTACCAGTCTACCTCTTTAAAAATTATGGTTAGGATTATAACTATTTTTTTGTAGTTGAAAACATCAAATTCTTAATCGATGCGAACGACTGACAAGTTGTAGTCTAGTAAATAATAATTAATCTTTATTTACTACAAGTACATGTACAAGGTATACAGTCCTACCTGACATCAATGACATACTACTATATACAAAGCCCCTTGTTATGCTGAGCATTTCCAGCAAATTAGGTCAGTTTTGTCCACAGGATGCGACCCACACCAGTCCACTAACACCCAGGTACCCATTTTACTGATGGGTGAACATAGACAACAGGTGTGTTAAGTAAACACGTCCTAATGTTTCCACCGTACCGGGTGAATCGACCCCGGACCTCAGTGTGTGAGCCAAGCAAGTTTAAGTACAGGTACACATAAGTACACAGTGTAAATTACCTAAGATAACCCAAAGAAGTCAGACACAGTGACTTATTTCCGAAGCTGAACTACAGATGTAGACAGTAATATATATGTCTGACAAGGAGTATTACAGAAAACGGATAAGTTACGACACATTCTTAAGAACAACACTAGTTCGCAAGATAATGAATAAGACACTGACGTAACACTTGGGTATCATTATTCTGGAAACGTTTCGCCAGCCAGTGGCTTCTTCAGTCCAATACAGAGAATCAGCGGAAGATGAGAGCTTGAGGTAGTCAGTCCCTCGGCCTGGAGTCCATGTTACACTCCATCAATCTTGATAAAAGGGGAGAATATTCGGAAAGATGATGGGCTTATGCACAAATAACCAGCATATAGCACAGACTTATGAGACGTTTCGGTCCGACTTTGAGCATTAAGTATTATTATTATTATTATAATCAAGGATTGGCTGTTAACTAGACAGACAGGAACAGGTAGATAGGGAGTCAGTATATATACGAGATGAAAGCTTCAGCATAATGTGTTACAATGAAGAAGCCACGGACGGGCGAAACGTCGCCAGAATAAACAACCAGTTGTTACACTTGTGTCTAATAAAGTGGTTCTCAAACTGTTTGCCCCATTCATCGTCTTGACCACACACGTCAGGATGTCATCTTCACCACACGTCAGGATGTCATCGTCTTCACCACACGTCAGGATGTCATCATCTTCACCACACGTCAGGATGTCATCATCTTCACCACACGTCAGGATGTCATCATCTTCACCACACGTCAGGATGTCATCATCTTCACCACACGTCAGGATGTCATCATCTTCACCACACGTCAGGATGTCATCATCTTCACCACACGTCAGGATGTCATCGTCTTCACCACACGTCAGGATGTCATCGTCTTCACCACACGTCAGGATGTCATCGTCTTGACCACACGTCAGAATGTCATCATCTTCACCACACGTCAGAATGTCATCATCTTCACCACACGTCAGAATGTCATTGTCTTCACCACACGTCAGAATGTCATCATCTTCACCACACGTCAGAATGTCATTGTCTTCACCACACGTCAGGATGTCATCGTCTTCACCACACGTCAGGATGTCATTGTCTTCACCACACGTCAGGATGTCATCTTCACCACACGTCAGGATGTCATTGTCTTCACCACACGTCAGAATGTCATTGTCTTCACCACACGTCAGAATGTCATTGTCTTCACCACACGTCAGAATGTCATTGTCTTCACCACACGTCAGAATGTCATTGTCTTCACCACACGTCAGAATGTCATTGTCTTCACCACACGTCAGGATGTCATCGTCTTCACCACACGTCAGGATGTCATTGTCTTCACCACACGTCAGGATGTCATTGTCTTCACCACACGTCAGGATGTCATCGTCTTCACCACACGTCAGGATGTCATTGTCTTCACCACACGTCAGGATGTCATCGTCTTCACCACACGTCAGAATGTCATTGTCTTCACCACACGTCAGGATGTCATTGTCTTCACCACACGTCAGAATGTCATTGTCTTCACCACACGTCAGGATGTCATTGTCTTCACCACACGTCAGGATGTCATTGTCTTCACCACACGTCAGGATGTCATTGTCTTCACCACACGTCAGGATGTCATCATCTTCACCACACGTCAGGATGTCATTGTCTTCACCACACGTCAGGATGTCATCATCTTCACCACACGTCAGGATGTCATTGTCTTCACCACACGTCAGGATGTCATCCCCTCCTTCCCAACATTGGTACATATACATTTATGGAAAAATAAACACATAAGCAGTATAATGTGATCCTTTATTGACAACGTTTCGCCCAGACAGTGAGCTTTATCAAGTCACAAACAGATCTACAGATTTGTGACTTGATAAAACCCACTGTGGGCGAAACGTTGTCAATAAAGGATCGCATTATACTACGTATGTGTGTATTTTTCCATCGTTTCGGCATTTTATACCATTTATTTCCACATATACATTTACTTGCATTATTTTTATAGTGGAATTACAAATGTAATAGCAATAAAAAATGTTGATGGATTTTAAAAGTTGAATTAAAATATTTTTGTTTATATTCATAACTAAAGAGACTAAAGTTTCAGAAGCAAACTTAATAAACAATAAGTTTAACAGAATGCCAGGGTGTTGAGTCATTTTTATTCTGATAAAGATTGCAAAGAAACCTGTAAGTGCTTGTATGATAATCTATGTAACTGTATTTGTGTATACCTAAATAAAGTTACTTACTTACCTCTCCTTCAGCAGTTCTTCAGTACACGGAGAAGTGCTTGAAGGGGCACAACGCAGCTCATTTTCAACCTGCAATCTACTTCGTTGCTTCGTTTTAATTTGCAACAGAATTGAAAAAGTCTGACTCACGAAGATATGTCGACACAAATGGAAGCAGTGCCTGGATGGCTCTTTCTGCCACTTTTGGGTAGGAATCGCGCGTCAAGGGCCAAAATTCTGTGATGGATTTCTCATCGAATATATCTTTTGCTCCCGAATTAGTCTTCAGCTGCAGAAATTCATCTTGACAAATACTAAAATTCCCCCCAGGGTAACAATTCCCCCTGGTTGAGAACCTCTGGTCTAATACTTCAACTTTCCAACCAGTAATGTTATGACGCAGAAAATACCTGTGGAAGCATGATGACTGATGAATGGACGACTGTGTTGTGGATGACTGAAGGTCATCCTCAACACGACACCCAGGGAACAAACCCACAAGAGATATATGATCCTCCATGGCAACAATGTTGCCAGTAAAACGTCACATTCACGAATTAAGAACAACATTGAGTTGACTACTGTGGCTACCACAACCCCTGAAGAACTCACTACTTACCACAGTTCCTACACCTGGAGTCTACACGATCCCAACGCGACAAGAAATACGTCTCTTCATCAAGTCCGCACAAGACTGCGTGAAACAAAGACGACATGAAAAATGTGATCCCAGAAACACTAAGGAACACCAGGTGCGATGGACCGGTGCACGGAACACCAGGTGCGATGGACCGGTGCACGGAACACCAGGTGCGATGGACCGGTGCACGGAACACCAGGTGCGATGGACCGGTGCACGGAACACCAGGTGCGATGGACCGGTGCACGGAACACCAGGTGCGATGGACCGGTGCACGGAACACCAGGTGCGATGGACCGGTGCACGGAACACCAGGTGCGATGGACCGGTGCACGGAACACCAGGTGCGATGGACCGGTGCACGGAACACCAGGTGCGATGGACCGGTGCACGGAACACCAGGTGCGATGGACAGGTGCACGGAACACCAGGTGCGATGGACCGGTGCACGGAACACCAGGTGCGATGGACCGGTGCACGGAACACCAGGTGCGATGGACAGGTGCACGGAACACCAGGTACGATGGACCGGTGCACGGAACACCAGGTGCGATGGATCGGTGCACGGAACACCAGGTGCGATGGATCGGTGCACGAAACACCAGGTGCGATGGATCTGTGCACGGAACACCAGGTGCGATGGACCGGTGCACGGAACACCAGGAGCGATGGATCGGTGCACGGAACACCAGGTACGATGGATCGGTGCACGGAACACCAGGTGCGATGGACCGGTGCACGGAACACCAGGTGCGATGGATCGGTGCACGGAACACCAGGTACGATGGATCGGTGCACGGAACACCAGGTGCGATGGACCGGTGCACGGAACACCAGGTGCGATGGATCGGTGCACGGAACACCAGGTGCGATGGACAGGTGCACGGAACACCAGGTGCGATGGACCGGTGCACGGAACACCAGGTGCGATGGACCGGTGCACGGAACACCAGGTGCGATGGATCGGTGAACCGATGCTCAGAAGCTACTCTAAGTAAGGTTATTCAGGTATACACAAATACAGTTACATAGATTATCATACATAGCAGCACATGTGTAGAGATGTATCGGATGTGAAAAATTAGATATCCGCGGATACGGATGTGTATGAGAATGTCTTACTTATTTTGCGGATGCGGATGTAAGAAATTGTGCGGATGGGGATGGGGTTATCCTAGGTTCCCTAGGATAACCCAAGAAAGTCATCATTACCGCTACACTAACACACATGATAAACAAACATAACCTCACCCACCACTAGCTACGACCCTCACATGACTGAGAGGAAGTACAGTGTGTGTGCTGGCTCTTACTACACGGTGCTTCCGATTCAAACTTTCTCCCTCACATATTTGTACAACCAACTTTATAATCAGCCAAGATATTTCGGTCACTTAAGTTCACTGTTATTTATGTATCTTTAATGACTAAGTCCAACCTGGGTCCCAGGACCCACATTTTTCCAATACAATGTCCTAATGTGTGTGTGTGTGTATATATATATATATAAATATATATATATATATATATATATATATATATATATATATATATATATATATATGTCGTGCCGAATAGGTAAAACTGGTCAATTAGAAAGAACTCATTTAAAATTAAGTCCTGTCTAAAATTTTCTCATACGTTTAGATATTTGTTTATTTATGTTAATATAAAAATAAAAAAAATGTACCAAAAGAACCTTAGAAAACTTACCTAACCTTATTATAACAAGCGCAATTTAATTTAGCCTAATCCAACTAAATATATTTTAAATAAGTTAACAATAATTTAATAATAAACAAACACAATGAAATTTTTTTTTTTTCGTTAGGTTCAGAATGATTTTTGCAAAATTATTGCATACACAAATTTTTGCTTGCCTTATTCGGCAAGAAGAGCGTTGCTATTTGCCAAAATCACAAGTTTTACCTATTCGGCACAACATATATATATATATATATATATATATATATATATATGTGCGTGTGTTTTAATTTGTTTGTGTTAAATACACATTTTTATAGATGTAACCTAACCATCGTAACGAAAAGCTAACTGAACACAAAGTAAACCAAAAAAATAACATGGACAAATGTCCAGTGAAAGTTGAGAAAGCGACGCTGTGGATCGCGGAATAAAATTAATATTGTCAAATGCAGACATGATGAAACAACAACAAGAAGAGGACGTCAATAATCACAGTCAGGACACCGAGGTTTGTATCTCTCTACACAACAACCCCCCCCCTCACACAGGAGAAACAAACTTATAACGACGTTTCGGTCTGACTTGCACCATTTACTAGTCACACACTAATGGTACAAGTCGGACCGAAACGTCGTCATAAGTTTGTTTCTCCTGTGTGCGGTTTATATGTGTATTGTTCCAGTCACGGTGTTATATGTGTATTGTTCCAGTCACGGTGTTATGTGTGTATTGTTCCAGTCACGGTGTTATGTGTATTGTTCCAGTCACGGTGTTATGTGTATTGTTCCAGTCACGGTGTTGACTCTTTGTTCTTTGTATATATCACTTTCTCAGCGTGTACCTGGATGGTGACCTTCAGTGTGGCGTCCCTGGTGACCCCAGGTGACCTCTCTTGCACAGTTGACCTCCGATGATCGCAACCTTGAAGTTTGCTTTTCCGCCAAACATCTGCTTCACCGATATCACTAGTGAAGACCCCAGCTTAAAGTACCATTACCTACCCCAGCTTAAAGTACCATTACCTACCCCAGCTTAAAGTACCATTACCTACCCCAGCTTAAAGTACTATTACCTACCCCAGCTTAAAGTACTATTATCTACCCCAGCTTAAAGTACCATTACCTACCCCAGCTTAAAGTACCATTACCTACCCCAGCTTAAAGTACCATTACCTACCCCAGCTTAAAGTACCATTACCTACCCCAGCTAAAGTACTATTATCTACCCCAGCTTAAGTACTATTACCTACCCCAGCTTAAAGTACCATTCCTACCCCAGCTTAAAGTACCATTACCTACCCCAGCTTAAAGTACCATTACCTACCCCAGCTTAAAGTACCATTACCTCCCCAGCTTAAAGTATCATTACCTATCCCAGCTTAAGTACCATTACCTACCCCAGCTAAAGTACCATTACCTACCCCAGCTTAAAGTACCATTACCTACCCCAGCTTAAAGTACCATTACCTACCCCAGCTTAAAGTACCATTACCCCCCAGCTTAAATATCATTACCTCCCCAGCTTAAAGTACCATTACCTACCCCAGCTTAAAGTACCATTACCTACCCCAGCTTAAAGTACCATTACCTCACCCAGCTTAAATACCATTACCTAATCCCCAGCTTAAAGTACCATTACCTACCCCAGCTTAAAGTACCATTACCTACCCCAGCTTAAAGATCCATTCCTCCCAGCTTAAAGTCCATTACCTACCCCAGCTAAAGTACCATTACCTACCCCAGCTTAAAGTACATTACCACCCCAGCTTAAAGTACCATTACCCCCCAGCTAAAGACTATTACTACCCCAGCTTAAAGTACCATTACCTACCCCAGCTTAAAGACCATTACCTACCCCAGCTTAAAGTACCATTACCTACCCCAGCTTAAAGTACCATTCCATCCTACGCCTCCAGCTTAAATGCACCATTACCACCCAGCTTAAAGTACCATTACCTACCCCAGCTTAAAGTACATTACCTACCCCGCTTAAAGTCATTACCTACCCCAGCTTAAAGTACCATTACACCTACCCCAGCTCTAAAGTACCATTACCTACCCCAGCTTAAAGTACCATTACCTACCCCAGCTTAAAGTATCATTACCTACCCCAGCTTAAAGTACCATTACCTACCCCAGCTTAAAGTATCATTACCTACCCCAGCTTAAAGTACCATTACCTACCCCAGCTTAAAGTACCATTACCTACCCCAGCTTAAAGTATCATTACCTACCCCAGCTTAAAGTACCATTACCTACCCCAGCTTAAAGTACCATTACCTACCCCAGCTTAAAGTACCATTACCACCCCAGCTTAAAGTACCATTACCTACCCCAGCTTAAAGTACCATTACCTACCCCAGCTTAAAGTACCATTACCTACCCAGCTTAAAGTACCATTACCTACCCCAGCTTAAGATCATTACCTACCCCAGCTTAAAGTCACCATTACCTACCCCAGCTTAAAGTACCATTACTCTCCCCAGTCTTAAAGTACCATTACCTACCCCAGCTTAAAGTACATTACCTACCCCAGCTTAAAGCTACATTACCTACCCCAGCTTAAGTACATTACCTACCCCAGCTAAGTACATTACTACCCCAGCTAAGTACATTACCACCCCAGCTTAAAGTACATTACCACCCCAGCTTAAGTATCATTACCTACCCCAGCTTAAAGTACCATTACCTACCCCAGCTTAAAGTCCATTACCTACCCCAGTAGTACCATTACCTACCCCAGCTAAAGTACCATTCCTTCCCCTTAAGTACCATTACCTACCCCAGCTTAAAGTACCATTACTCCCCAGCTTAAAGTACCATTACCTCACCCCAGCTTAAAGTACCATTACCTCCCAGCTTAAAGTACATTCACCCCAGCTTAAAGTACCATTACCTACCCCAGCTTAAAGTACCATTACCTACCCCAGCTTAAAGTACCATTACCTACCCCAGCTTAAAGTACCATTATCTACCCCAGCTTAAGTACCCTTACCTACCCCAGCTTAAAGTACCATTACCTCCCCAGCTTAAAGTACCATTACCTACCCCAGCTTAAAGTACCATTACCTACCCCAGCTTAAAGTACCATTACCTACCCCAGCTTAAAGTACTATTACCTACCCAGCTTAAAGTACCATTACCTACCCCAGCTTAAAGTACTATTACCTACCCAAGCTTAAAGTACCATTACCTACCCCAGCTTAAAGTACTATTACCTACCCCAGCTTAAAGTACTATTACCTACCCCAGCTTAAAGTACCATTACCTACCCCAGCTTAAAGTACCATTACCTACCCCAGCTTAAAGTACCATTACCTACCCCAGCTTAAAGTACCATTACCTACCCCAGCTTAAAGTACCATTACCTACCCCAGCTTAAAGTACCATTACTACCCCAGCTAGACCATTACCTACCCCAGCTTAGCCTACCTCAGCTTAGTACCATTACCTCCCCAGCTTAAAGTACCATTACCTACCCCAGCTTAAAGTACCATTACCTACCCCAGCTTAAAGTACTATTACCTACACCAGCTTAAAGTACCATTACCTACCCCAGCTTAAAGTACCATTACCTACCCCAGCTTAAAGTATTATTATCTACCCCAGCTTAAAGTACCATTACCTACCCCAGCTTAAAGTACTATTACCTACCCCAGCTTAAAGTACTATTACCTACCCCAGCTTAAAGTACCATTCCTACCCCAGCTTAAAGTACCATTACCTACCCCAGCTTAAAGTACTATTACTACCCCAGCTAAAGTACCATTACCTACCCCAGCTTAAAGTACCATTACCTTCCCCAGCTTAAAGTACTATTATCTACCCCAGCTTAAAGTACCATTACCTACCCCAGCTTAAAGTACCATTACCTACCCCAGCTTAAAGTACTATTACCTACACCAGCTTAAAGTACCATTACCTACCCCAGCTTAAAGTACCATTACCTACCCCAGCTTAAAGTACCATTACCTACCCCAGCTTAAAGTACCATTACCTACCCCAGCTTAAAGTACTATTACCTACCCCAGCTTAAACTACCATTACCTACCCCAGCTTAAAGTACCATTACCTACCCCAGCTTAAAGTACTATTACCTACCCCAGCTTAAAGTACCATTACCTACCCCAGCTTAAAGTACTATTACCTACCCCAGCTTAAAGTACTATTACCCACCCCAGCTTAAAGTACCATTACCTACCCCAGCTTAAAGTACCATTACCTACCCCAGCTTAAAGTACCATTACCTACCCCAGCTTAAAGTACCATTACCTACCCCAGCTTAAAGTACTATTACCTACCCCAGCTTAAAGTACCATTACCTACCCCAGCTTAAAGTACTATTACCTACCCCAGCTTAAAGTACCATTACCTACCCCGGCTTAAAGTATCATTACCTACCACGGCCATGCTAGCGGGAGATTCAAATGTAAAAACTTGCATTTGTGGACACAGTAGTGCCTATGCTAACCTTCCTATGGTGTAGAAATATACATAGTTGGATGAATCTTATTGAAGCTAGCTGGCCCAGTGGCTTACGCGACGGTCTGGAGTTTTGAGATTCTCTGACCGCGGGTTCGAACCCCACCCGTGGTATGCTTTTTTTAAAGTACCATTACCTTAAATCAAGGATAATGGACTAATTACATTGTCTTCACATCTCTACTGCTCCTGCCTACTTTCTGTACTCGACTGAAGAAGCCTACTGTGTAGACGAAACGTTTCGGAATAAAGTTGCCTAACTGTTGCACATGTTTCAAAACCATTTATCACATAACTGTTGCACATGTTCACTTCTCGCCCTCATGTTATAACTCGCGCACTCATGTAAACAATGGCGACATTCCCACAACCAGACAAAATATCGGCCACAGAATTGTATATTTCAGCACGGGGAAGACAAACACAGATCTCACTCTCGTTGTCGCAACTGCAGAAGTCTTGTCCATATAGTATATGTGAGAATCATCAATTACAAGAAATGACTTATCTTCATTTTTACTCTCCCACTTCGTAATGTTATTTTGGTCTGTTGCTGCATTACCGTGGTCCAGGATCGTTGTTGCATTACCGTGGTCCAGGATCGTTGTTGCATTACCGTGGTCCAGGATTGTTGTTGCATTACCGTGGTCCAGGATTGTTGTTGCATTACCGTGGTCCAGGATTGTTGCAATGTTAGAAGTCCTAGACCACTCCTAGAGTGGAACAGACCAGTTAGAAGTACCCACAGGTACTTCAGTCCTCCCATCCTTTTTTTTTTTTTTTTTTTTTTTTTTTTTTTTTTTTTTTTTTTTTTTTTTTTTTTTTTTTTTTTTTTTTTTTTTTTTTTTTTTTTTTTTTTTTTTTTTTTTTTTTTTGGTCCAGGATTGTTGCCATGTTAGAAGTCCTAGACGACTCCTAGAGTGCAGCAGACCAGTTAGAAGTACCCACAGGTACTTCAGTCCTCCCATCCTTCAGTTTAGCGCCGTAACCACCACTGTCCAGCAATTTACTTGTCCTTCATACTCGTTATCAAGAAACCCGATTACGAATCCTTAAGTTCTCGTCAGGCAGTCGCCGCCTCCTCTCCCAGTTTGCTCCAGCTGCACCTTCACTTAGTGGTACAGCTGGTCCAGTGAAGATGTTTTACATTTTACATTGAGCTCACTGCGCACCTCCACTCACGACACAGGTCAACTTACTGGTGTTCCCTGTCATATTCCATCACATAAGATGGTGTTCCCTGTCATATTCCATCACATAAGATGGAGTTCCCTGTCATATTTCATCACATAAGATGGTGTTCCCTGTCATATTCCATCACATAGGATGGTGTTCTCTGTCATATTCCATCACATAAGATGGTGTTCCCTGTCATATTCCATCACATAGGATGGTGTTCTCTGTCATATTCCATCACATAAGATGGTGTTCCCTGTCAAATTCCATCACATAAGATGGTGTTCCCAGTTTAGTGCCGTAACCCCACTCCAGCAATTATGTCCTTCGTACTCGTTATCAAGAACTCGTGAATCTAGTTCCATCACCAGTCGCCGCCTTCTCAGCTTGCTCCAGCTGACCTTCACTAGTGGTCAGCTGTCAGTGAGGTGTTTACTGTCATACTACTCGCACTCACTCAGACAGGTCACTTGGTGTTCCCTGTCATATTCCATCACATAAGATGGTGTTCCCTGTCATATTCCATCACATAAGATGGTGTTTCTGTCATATTCCATCACATAAGATGGTGTTCCTGTCATATTCCATCACATAAGATGGTGTTCCCTGTCATATTCCATCACATAAGATGGTGTTCCCTGTCATATTCCATCACATAAGATGGTGTTCCCTGTCATATTCCATCACATAAGATGGTGTTCCCTGTCATATTCCATCACATAAGATGGTGTTCCCTGTCATATTCCATCACATAAGATGGTTTCCTGTCATATTCCATCACATAAGATGGTGTTCCCTGTCATATTCCATCACATAAGATGGTGTTCCCTGTCATATTCCATCACATATGATGGTGTTCCCTGTCATATTCCATCACATAAGATGGTGTTCCCTGTCATATTCCATCACATAAGGTGTTCCCTGTCATATTCCATCACATAAGATGGTGTTCCCTGTCATATTCCATCACATAAGATGGTGTTCCCTGTCATATTCCATCACATAAGATGGTATTCCCTGTCATATTCCATCACATAAGATGGTGTTCCCATATCTCTACAAAATCCACATTCCCATAAGTCATCACCTCCTTCCCTGCATCTTCTACGCTTGCCTGAGCTACAGGCATCACCTACTTACAACAGTGGATCTGTCCAATGGTAACTCCGCCGCCTCTTCCTCCTGCTGCTACTCTGAAGTAAGATACCTGTGCAATAGTTAGGTATCTTTATTCCGAAACGTTTTGCCTACACAGTAGACTTTTTCAGTAGAGTACAAAAGAGTGAGCAGAAGCAGTAGAGATATAAAGACGATGTCATCAGTTCATCACCCTTGAAGACGTAGTTTTTTGAGGTGGTCAGTCCCTCAGCCTGAAGAAGTTTTGCTCCATAGTCTGGAACAATGTGAAGTTGAGGCAACAGTATGGAGACTTGTATACCCGCTGCTACTCTGCTGACTGCAGTATATAAGCCACATCTCCGAGCATAATTTGTACTTTTCTCAAGACTGTTGGACTGAACACATCTACTCCAGGCTGAGAGACTGATTACCTCATTCTCCTCCTCATCTTTCACCGTTCTTCTCTGTACTGGACTGAAGAAGCCACCGGCTGGCCAAACATTTCCTCAATAAAGATTCACAAATGTTGCCCAAGTGATGTAAATAGTTTTCTAAACTATTTACATCACCTACACAACCACAATTACAGGGAGGAAATGGTGTATACCAAGCATTTGCAGCCAGAGTTACAAGCATCCTTCACCACAGAGATGGCCTCCCTGACACTAACACACAAGCAGTTTTCAACGTTATCTTCAACCTTCACCCCTTTCCTGCCTCCACATCCTCGCTCCATCAACGAAAAATTGGTGAAAATTTTCATTTGGGTGGATTTGCATAATCACGAACATTTTATTGTCAGTCAGAGGCGAAAAGTTGCTCCACCGGTTCCTGGCGGACTGAGTTAGCGCCAGATAAGAAGAAAGGTGGAACACTGCAGGAGTCCTACTGGTAGTGCACTCAGCTCACACACTATCAAAATGGTATACAATACCGACATGTTGGTAAGTAAGACTTGTGCAACAGTTAGGTATCTTTTTTACAGAAATGTTTCGCCTACACAGTAGGCTTCTTCAGTCGAGAACAGAAAGTTGGCAGAAGCAGTAGAGATGTGAAGACGATGTAATCAGTCCATCACCCATGAAGGATGATGCTAGCCTTATAAGAATATACGAAAGGAGGAACACTGCAGCAAGCCTACTGGCCCATACTGGGCAAGTCCTTATTAAATCCAAACCCACTAACAAAAATATTTTTTCAATTCCTTCTTAGTGCTACCCAAGCAATAAACCCCTCTCACTCTCTTAACTAATGTGCAAATCACACTCAAATTCAACCCCTCTCACTCATAAGAACATAAAAAAGGAGGAACACTGCAGCTGGCCAACTGGCCCACACTAGGCAAGTCCCCCTCAAACCCAAAACCACAAACAAAAACACCTGCCCAACTCACCTTCAACTCCACATATGGAATAAGTTTTGATAACTAGGACACTATTAATTAAAGACATACTATATAGAAAGTCCTGTGTTATGCAGAGCATTTCGGGCAAATTAGGTCAATTTTATTTCAGGATGAGACGCATACCAGTCGACTAACATCCATGTACCTCAAGGGAATACGTCTTAATAACAAAAAAAGCCACAATACCGTGACTGGAACAATACACAACTAACCCGCATATATATCATATATATATCACAATATATATATCACAAGAGACTCTTAAGAAAGGTGGCAGCTCATGGTATAGGAGGTAAAGTTCTAGCATGGATAGAGGCATGGCTTACCAATAGAAAGCAGAGAGTTTCCATTAATGGGGTCAAATCTGAATGGGGATTAGTCACTAGTGGCGTTCCACAAGGATCACTTTTAGGCCCATTGTTGTTCATAATTTACATAAATGACCTTGATGAAGGAATTGCAAGTGACATGAGTAAATTTGTTGATGATACAAAAATAGGCCGTATGATTCATTCTGAGGAGGATACCAGTGAACTCCAGGAGGATTTGGACAAATTAATGTCTTGGTCTGAAAAGTGGCAGATGAAGTTCAATGTGGACAAGTGTAAGGTATTAGTCCTTGGTAATGAAAATATCCCTCGAATTTATAAACTAGGTGAAGTAGAGCTTGATCATACAGAATGTGAAAAAGACTTGGGAGTCATGGTAAGCAGGAATCTAAAGCCAAGACAACAGTGCCTAAGTGTGGCAATAAGGCTAACAGATTACTAGGATTTATTTCAAGAAGTATAAGCAACAGAAGTCCAAAAGTTATTTTACAGCTCTATACATCACTAGTGAGACCTCATTTGGATTATGCAGCTCAGTTTTGGTCTCCTTACTACAGGATGGATATAGATTCATTGGAGAACATACAAAGAAGAATGACTAAAATGATTTACAGTATAAGAAATCTCCCGTATAAAGATAGACTTAGAGCGTTGAATCTCCACTCTCTGGAGAGACGTAGAATGAGGGGAGATATCATCGAGGTGTACAAGTGGATGATGGGCATAAACAAAGGAGATATTAATAAAATACTGAGGATATCGAACCAAGTAAGAACCAGAAATAACGGATTTAAATTGGATAAATTTAGATTTAGAAAGGACATAGGCAAGTACTGGTTTTCGAACAGAGTTGTAGATGCGTGGAACAATCTTCCGAGTAGGGTGATAGAGGCTAGGACCTTGGGTGGCTTTAAAAAGAGATTGGACAAATATATGAGTGGGAGGGGCTGGGTTTGATTGGTGTCGTGAGTACGGGAGTAAATTCTTAGGTAGTGGTGGTTTTGATAAGGACCTGCTTTGTATGGGTCAGTAGGCCTTCTGCAGTGTTCCTCCATTCTTATGTTCTTATATCATAGAGCTTACGACGACGTTTCGGTCAGACTTGGACCATTTACAAAGTATACAAGAGTGGTATACAATACCGACAATATGAAATAAAGACACATGTGCAACATCTGGGTATCTTTATTGTAAACGTTTCTCCATCCAGTGGCTTTATCAACACAAATTCTACTGTCTTCGGTCCAAGTCGGACCGAAACGTCGTCGTAAGCTCCTCTCTGATATATGCGGGTTATTTGTGTAATACGTCTTAATGTTTTCACCCGTACCGGGGGATCGACCCCCGGACCTCAGTGTGTGAGTCGAGTTCGATAGCAATAGAGCTACAGGACACTGTCTTTATGGTTCAGCGTCTGTCTTCCTTCTCCCACTCCTCCCTCTCCCTCCTGTGGTTGGATAAGTAAGTACTTGGATTTGGGTGGGACTCGCACTTGAGTTAACATGGTTAACATTATTAATGGGTTGGGTGAATATTTTTGTTAGTGGGTCTGGGTTTGACAAAGACCCGCACACTTAGGCACTGTTGTCTTGGCTTTAGATTCCTGCTTATCATGACTCCCAAGTCCTTTTCACACTCTGTGTTATCAAGCTCTGCTTCACCTAGTTTATAACTTTGAGGGTTATTTTAATTCCCAAGGACTAGGACTTTACACTTGTCCACATTGAATTTCATCTGCCACTTTTCAGACCAAAACATTAATTTGTCCAAATCCTCCTAGAGTTCATTGGTATCTTTCTCAAAATCAATCATTCGGCCTATTTTTGTATCATCAGCAAATTTGCTCACGTCACTTGTAATTCCTTCAAGGTCATTAATGTGAATTATGAGCAACGGTGGGCCTAAAACGGTAAGTTACACTTAAAATTAGTTTTTCTTGACTTCCTAGAAATTGTACCTAAACAGATTCTGTTACTAATCCATCTATTTTTATACCTTTTTATGCAACAGTTTATATTTTCTGGTACATATAATGCAACTCCCTCTCCCGTTATATCCACATGGAACAACATACACCCTTGAGCATGCCATTCAGCAATCATATCCCAATTCTTTAAATTATACCATGTTTCAGTTATTGCAATGACATCACAGTTTCCAGCACATGCTACCAAACGTAAGTCATTAATTTTATTTCTGGCGCTTCGACAATTAGTATAAAATATATTAATATGTTTTTTGTTCTGCACCTTTTTCCTATTCAACTTTGCTTTTACACAATTTCTTTTACTTTTCATTACCAAGTGTTACTCGATGACTGTTATTCTTAAGATTTATGATATCAAAGCCTAAATCAATATTTCCACACTCATTATTTTTCCATTCCTAAACCCATACCTCTAATTCTAATTTCAAGCCCTAACAACACCCTCAACTAAGCTAGCGAGAAAACCCACATCTGCCCTGAATAAGTTAACCCCATCCCCAGCATACATGTCATTTCTGCCATAGAAGTGGTCCCAGTTGTCAATGAATGGTCTTGCATTATCCTTACAGTGTTTGTCCACCTAACAATTTATACCAATTGTTTGAACAGC
This sequence comes from Cherax destructor, assembly GCA_009830355.1. NCBI lineage: Eukaryota > Metazoa > Arthropoda > Malacostraca > Decapoda > Parastacidae > Cherax > Cherax destructor. The sequence goes on from WNWK01010055.1 coordinate 45,036, forward strand.
CAATCAATTCCAACACCCCTTCTTGGCAAAATGCCCCATATAACAGGGCTCCCTCCATTCTTTCTAATAATGTCTATTGTCACATATCTTACTAAATCCCCACTTCTACGCTTGCCTACATCATTGCCTCCAGTACTGAGGCAGATAATAGAATTGATCCCATTACCATGCATGATGTTGTCAAGCCGGCTAACAATATCCACTATCCCAGCCCCAGGAAAGCAAACACTCTGTCTTTTACTCCTATCCCTCAAGTAGAAGGCCTTATCCATGCACCTAATCTGACTGTCCCCAACAAGCACAATATTATTAACCTTCCTTGTTCTTCGTCGTGACGTTCCCAGTAGTCGACTCACATTCATCGGAATGTGAGTCAACTACTGGGAAATGGAAATTGGGTTCGAAGTTTCCACAGCAGTCTCCTGGTTCTTTGTCGTTTCTATCTCTCCATCCGTCCTCTTGTTTCTAAATTTATATTATACTAATAGTCGTAGTGCTAGAAATAAGATGGACGAATTGAGATTAGTTGCAAGTGCGGGTAACATTGATGTATTTGCCTTAACCGAGACGTGGTTTAATATGATAAATTGGGACATGCCTGCTGAATGTCACATTCAGGGTTTTAAATTGTTCCAAGTAGACAGAAGTATCGGAAAGGGGAGTCCTGAAGGAATCCATGCTTTTGTTTTTGACATTCAGGTTGGAAATCCGAGAGAGGTCACTTGAGTGTTTGAGGTGGTCCTGACTAATGGTACCCAGAAGTGCTGAGAGGTATTTGGCAAGGTGGCATAGGGAGTGCACCACACAGATTAGTCAGGCCCACCTCAGGTGACTTTCTCCCATTTCCAACTTGAATGTCAAAAAACAAAAGCATGGCGTCCTTCAATGTCACAGCAATCTTTACCAACGTTCCTACTGATCCTGCTATAAATATTCTGAGACAGGTTCACTGATAACCACGACCTCCCTTTACCTCTTCTAGATTTCATCAGTCTAGTGGATCTCTGTGTTAATTTCAACCTCTTCAAGTATCGGGACAACTGTTACAAAGCTTTGGTATGGCAATGGGCAGCCCGCTCAGTGCTGTACTCGCCCACCTGGAGACCAGAAATTCAACACCCTCATAAAGAGGATAAAAACAACATAAAATAGCATTAACATTCGTGAAATTAACATCCTGGGTTAGTTACTGTATATTAACTTGCTAAAGTTGATTAACGACGCTTGCAACATTAATGTGAATCTAATGACGGAAAAAAACATTTTCGTTGATCCTCGTTTGATCCGGTGATCAATCTCAAGTAAAATCGTGAAGTGAGTTGGTGACAGTGAGGACAAGAACCCAGCAGCTGGCTGCCCCAGCCTTCACCCGGTGAGGAGCCAGTGTAGGCGACCCTACTACACTTCCTGCATCCCTGCAGCGTCCACTACACTAGTGAACACCAGCCTTCACCCCGGTGAGGAGCCAGTGTAGGAGACCCTACTACACTTCCTGCATCCCTGCAGCGTCCACTACACTAGTGAACACCAGCCTTCACCCCGGTGAGGAGCCAGTGTAGGAGACCCTACTACACTTCCTGCATCCCTGCAGCGTCCACTACACTAGTGGACACCAGTCTTCACCCCGGTGAGGAGCCAGTGTAGGAGAGACCCTGGACACTGTACACTGTATGGGCCTAGTGTCTGATCGACATGTGCCTAGAACAAAATGGTAACTAACCGGTGTCCCTGTTCACTACTGGTGTCCCTGAACACTAATGTCCCTGGTCACCTGTACGGTATTGTGCACGCCTGCATGGTGTCGTGCACCCCTACATGTTGCCGTGCACCCCTACAGGGTATCATGCACGCCTACAGGGTGTCGTGCACGCCTACAAGGTGTCGTGCACGCCTACAAGGTGTCGTGCACGCCTACAAGGTGTCGTGCATTCCTGCATGCGACGTACACGCAGTAACGATACATTTCCTGGGACCAAAGAAATGTAACTGTCCATCATTGTCAGAGAATTAACATTATTATAAACACAGAGCCAAGGAGACAACACACTCATGTATCTCTTTCTATCTCTCTCTCTCTCTATATATATATATATATATATATATATATATATATATTAGTGCCGAATAGGTAAAATTGGTCAATTAGCAAGAACTCATTTCAAATTAAGTCCTTTCTAAAACTTTCTCATACGTTTAAAGATATAATTTTTTTTCATTTATGTTAATTTAAAAATTAATAATTTTGTACCAAAAGAACCTTAGGAAACTTGCCTAGTTTTATTACAACAAGCGCAATTTACTTTAGCCTAATCCAACTAAATATATTTTAGATAAGTTTACAATAACATTATGTAACACAATTGTTGTTTCTGGCAAGTGTTATTTTCCAACGGTTTTTGTGGATTACACCATGAATTTTTGACAAAAAAATGGCTAAATTTCAATATTTTTTGCTAGTTTTGGATGTAAAACAAAAACATGTAAATAAAATTTACATAAAATTTATACAAATTTTATTTTAAACTTTATGAAACATATTTACAAATTTAAAAATGAGCAGTTTTTCTAGATTTGCGAGCATGCAACAAATCACTTTCCCATTTAAGCCCCCAAATGTAATCTCCCATCATGTTTTCATTATAAGATCCCTGATATCTGTGTTCAAAGTCCATTATATCTTGGTGGCAGCGCTTCCCTTGCCCCTCTGAGTATGATCCCATATTCTCCTTGAAACTGTCAAGATGAGCATCAAGGATATGGACTTTAAGGGACATCCAACAGCCCATCTGACCATAGCTTTTTACCAAGGTCTCAACAAGTTCCACATAATTGTCAGCCTTGTTGGCCAGAAAGCCCTGTGCTACAGCAACAAAATTCTCCCAGGCTTCCTTTCCCTTCTCTGTGAGCTTCTTTGGAAATTCTGAGCACTCCATGATTTTCCTGACTTGTGGTCCAATGAAGACGCCAGCCTTCACCTTTGCCTCTGATAGCTTGGGAAAGAAGTCTTGAAGATACTTGAAGGCTGCAGACTCTTTGTCAAGAGCTGTAACAAACTGTTTCATTAGCCCTAGTTTGATGTGTAATGGAGGGAACAGAACCTTTTGAGGATCCACCAATGGTTTATGTTTGATATTATGTCTTCCTACTGGGAACTCAGTCTTTTAAGGCCAGTGCTTCCTCTGGTAATGTGCTGCTCTGTCTCTACTATCACAATGCCAGAGATAACAGGAAAACTTGGTAAAACCTCCTTGGAGTCCCATTAAAAATGCCACCATTTTGAAGTCTATATTATTATAATCAAATAGAAGCGCTAAACCACAGGGGTCATACAGCTTTGAAGTCTATAATAACCTCCAGCCATACTTATCATAGTTCAAAGCTTCCAGTAGAAGTTTGACACTGTTGTAGTCCTCCTTAAGATGCACTGAATGAGCCAAGGATAGGTAGATACTTGTTCCCATTGTGCAGAAGTACAGCTTTTAGGCTTCTGGAGGAGCTGTCAATGAAGAGTCTCCACTCATATTGATTGCATGCAATTCCACTTGCATCAAACAGGCCTGATACATCATTACAATAGCACAACCTGCCTTCATTAGTGAAGAAGCTTGAGAAATGTTGGTGACGTTTTCTTTGGCTTGTCACTTGCACACTTTCATCCACCAAGTCCCACTTCTTGAGCCTTGAAATCAAAAGCTCAGTATTTGACTTTGTCAAACCAAGATCTCTGATAATGTCATTGAGGTCTGTCTGATTTGGGTAGTAAGGATTCCTCCCAACAGCTGCATCTGTGAGATCATAGTATTGTTCACTGTGATCTTCATTTTCTGATTTGCTGCTTTCTTCTTCTGACAGTTGACTCCTTTCTGGAGGTGTAGGTACAGGAAGATCAGCACTGTGAGGTACTAGTGCAATAGAAGAGGGAAGGTCTGGATAAGAAATAGCAGGTGCATTTTTCCCAATTCGTCGTTTGTCAGGATCCACCAGGCAGAAGTAGCAGTGGGTTGAGTGATCAGAGGGTTCACACCATATTCTAGGAACAGCAAACTTCATGGCTCTTTTTCTCCTCTATACCATCCTGTAAAAGAACAAAAGAATTAGTTTCTGTTACATACATTTCATTTAAAAAATGTTCCTATTCAAGATTTTACCCTCCATATAACTAATGACTTTCTTACCTTCCAATGTTTTCTTACAATGTTCACAAGCAACATGAGGTGTCCAGGTCTTGTCTTGGTCCACAACTGGCATGCCAAAATATGCTTTGTAAGCTTCACACATTTTTTTAGATGCTGTTACAGAGAACTTCTTTGATCTTGTCTTAATGAATTGACCACATATGTAGCAGAATGCATCTGGAGAATGATTGCAACCTCTTGATGCCATTTCACTTCTTCTGATGTGTCTTCTCAGGTAGCCAGAGCTGAACTGAAGGCTGGTTTGTGATCCACTGTTTTTATATTTGCCAAGCAAAACCCTAGAACATAATAGTTTTACATCAGTCTTTCTTGAAAGTGTTCCAGAAGTGTCCTGACCACAAAAGCAAAGTTTTGGGATCAAAATTGCTTTTTTAATTTTGTTTTTAGTTATAAAGAATTGGAAAATGATGCTTATTTCCCAGGAACACGACAAAAGTGAAATTTTGTTAGTGTTTATTTATTAATAAACAAACACAATGAAATATATTTTTTTCGTTAGGTTCAGAATGATTTTTCAAAATTTATGCATACACAAATTTTCACTTTCCTTATTCGCCTAGAAGAGCGTTGCTATTTAAGCCAAAATCGCAAGTCTTACGTATTCGACACATCATATATATATATACATACATATATATATATATATATATATATATATATATATATATATATATATATATATATATATATATATATTAGTATTTGATCTTAAATATAAAAAAATCCACAAAAATTGCTGATGGCCGCTTCTGTAATCGACTACTTGTATAAAATGCTGTGGGTTTTATTTTGGGCAGACTAGAAAAAATCTTCAACTAGGTTAAGTGGAGCATCAATACTGCATTAGAACTGTGTAAGACTTTAATGTTCTGTTTGTTCATGCAAGAATTGTTCAACATGACACTGAAAGATGTGTATATGAGGTTAACATGACACTGAAAGATGTATACCTGGGGTTAACATGACACTGAAAGATGTGTATCTGAGGTTAACATGACACTGAAAGATGTGTATCTGAGGTTAACATGACACTGAAAGATGTGTATCTGAGGTTAACATGACACTGAAAGATGTGTATCTGACGTTAGCATGACACTGAGAGATTTGTATCTGAGGTTAACATGACACTGAAGAGTTACTAGGTTAAATACACTAAGTGTGTATCTGAGGTTACATGACACTGAAAGGTGTGTATCTGAGGTTAACATGACACTGAAAGATGTGACTATAATATCTAAGAGGTTAACATGACACTGAAAAATGTGTATCTGAGGTTAGCATGACACTGAAAGATGTATACCTGGGGTTAACATGACACCAAGACGCATATATGGGGTTAACTTGACAATGAAAGACGTATATCTGGAGTTAACATGACACACATCATTAGACATGCATTCAAGGTGCAGGTCAGAGGGCTTAGATAACACTCTTATAAACTCTCCAGGAAGTGTCAGCAGGTGCCTGAGATAGGTGTGTTAGATTTCTGACACATATCAGGTGTGTCAGTATATTTCTAACGCATGTCGGGATCACCTGACATATGAGAGGTGCCTGACACATCAGCTGCGTCAGCAGGTGCCAGGACTTGATGTGGTAGTAATGAAGGCAGATTAGTCACAGCTGTAAAAGTGGTTACTGGAGGACTGGAGAAGCCAGACACCAGTAGTGAAGATCGTCGCAGGAGGGATTACGGTGCCCTGTGGCCTGGTGGCTAAAGCTCTCACTTCACACGGCGCGGGTAGAAACATTGGGCGTGTTTCTTTACACCGGTTGTCATGTTCACCCATCAGTAAAATGGGTACCTGGGTGTTAGTCGACTGGTGTGGGTCGCATCCTGGGACAAACTGACCTAATTTGCCCGAAATGCTCAGCATAACAAGCGGCTTTCTATATAGTAGTATGTCATTGATGTCAGCTAGGACTGTATACCATGTACTTGTAGTAAATAAAGATATTATTATAAGAACCAGAACTCGACATCCCCCTCCCGCACACATATCGGTAAGTACACCTGTGCTATCAACCAAGTCATTCACTCATTTAAACCTAATGCAAATCCACGACCACCCTTTCACTGCCAGGAAGCAAGCTCTGTCATTCCTCGACACTCTCAGTGTTAATGTTATATTCTCCACTACCTCGCTATCCCACTGTGACTGTTCACAGTTGTTAGAAGGGACTGGTCTCTTCGAATATCCCCTTGCCCTACTACATTAATGAACTCTAGCTCTAACCCCAACATTATCACCGAGGTGATAAGTGAGAATCGCTGCTACAAGTTCACTGAACGCCACATAAAGACAAGAAAGCAGAGAATACAATCTTTGATGCCTTGTGGACAACAATACCTACTGGAAGTGAAGCTTAGTCCCATGATCAGTCTTCTAGAGTCAGGCTCAGTAATTATGTGAATGCTGACTTCAGGAGACTCGTGTTCAGGTAATTTAAAGTCATTATGTACTAGTCATATATATATATATATATATATATATATATATATATATATATATATATATATATATAAGAACCGGTCGTCTCATACCGTGGAAGGGTGACCCGAAATTTTGAAAACACTTTCACCGTCATTCATTCAATCACTGTCTTGCCAGAAGCATGTTGCAATCACAGTTCAGTTGACCCTCTGAACTGTGACATCCCTCAACCCTCCAGGGTACAGACACTGTACTTCCCACCACCACCCTCCTTCAGAGTACAGACACTGTACTTCCCACCACCAACCTCCTTCAGAGTACAGACACTGTACTTCCCACCACCACCCCTCCTTCAGAGTACAGACACTGTACTTCCCACCACCACCCCTCCTTCAGAGTACAGACACTGTACTTCCCACCACCACCCCTCCTTCAGAGTACAGACACTGTACTTCCCTCCACCAACCCTCCTTCAGAGTACAGACACTGTACTTCCCACCACCACCTCCTTCAGAGTACAGACACTGTACTTCCCACCACCACCCTCCTTCAGAGTACAGACACTGTACTTCCCACCACCACCCTCTCCTTCAGAGTACAGACACTGTACTTCCCACCACCACCCTCCTTCAGAGTACAGACACTGTACTTCCCACCACCACCCTCCTTCAGAGTACAGACACTGTACTTCCCACCACCACCCTCCTTCAGAGTACAGACACTGTACTTCCCACCACCACCCTCCTTCAATTACAGGCACTGTGCTTCCCCCACCACCTCCTTCAGAGTACAGACACTGTACTTTTCCCCCCACCACCCCTCCTTCAGAGTACAGACACTGTACTTCCCAACTCCACCTCTCCTTCAGAGTACAGACACTGTACATCCCACCACCACCCCTCCTTCAGAGTACAGACACTGTACTTCCCACCACCACCTCCTTCGGAGTACAGACACTGTACTTCCCACCTCCACCTCTCCTTCAGAGTACAGACACTGTACTTCCCACCACCACCCTCCTTCAGAGTACAGACACTGTACTTCCCACCACCACCCTCCTTCGGAATTACAGACACTGTCTTCCCACCACCACCCCTCCTCCAGAGTATAGACACTGTACTCCCACACCACCCTCCTTCAGAGTACAGACACTGTACTTCCCACCACCACCCCTTCAGAGTACAGACACTGTACTTCCCACCACCACCCCTCCTTCAGAGTACAGACACTGTACTTCCCACCACCACCCCTCCTTCAGAGTACAGACACTGTACTTCCCACCACCACCCCTCCTTCAGAGTACAGACACTGTACTTCCCACCACCACCCCTCCTTCAGAGTACAGACACTGTACTTCCCACCACCACCCTCCTCCAGAGTACAGACACTGTACTTCCCACCACCACCCTCCTTCAGAGTACAGACACTGTACTTCCCACCACCCCCTCCTTCAGAGTACAGACACTGTACTTCCCACCACCACCCTCCTTCAGAGTACAGACACTGTACTTCCCACCACCAACCCTCCTTCAGAGTACAGACACTGTACTTCCCACCACCACCCTCCTTCAGAGTACAGACACTGTACTTCCCACCACCACCCCTCCTTCAGAGTACAGACACTGTACTTCCCACCACCACCCCTCCTTCAGAGTACAGACACTGTACTTCCCACCACCACCCCTCCTTCAGAGTACAGACACTGTACTTCCCACCACCACCCCTCCTTCAGAGTACAGACACTGTACTTCCCACCACCACCCTCCTTCAGAGTACGACACTGTACTTCCCACCACCACCCCCTCCTTCAGAGTACAGACACTGTACTTCTCACCACCACCCTCCTTCAGAGTACAGACACTGTACTTCCCACCACCACCCCTCCTTCAGAGTACAGACACTGTACTTCCCACCACCACCCTCCTTCAGAGTACAGACACTGTACTTCCCACCACCACCCCTCCTTCCAGAGTACAGACACTGTACTTCCCACCACCACCCTCCTTCAGAGTACAGACACTGTACTTCCCACCACCACCCTTCTTCAGAGTACAGACACTGTACTTCCCACCACCACCCTCCTTCAGAGTACAGACACTGTACTTCCCACCACCACCCTCCTTCAGAGTACAGACACTGTACTTCCCACCACCACCCCTCCTTCAGAGTACAGACACTGTACTTCCCACCACCAACCCTCCTTCAGAGTACAGACACTGTACTTCCCACCACCAACCCTCCTTCAGAGTACAGACACTGTACTTCCCACCACCACCCTCCTTCAGAGTACAGACACTGTACTTCCCCCCACCACCCCTCCTTCAGAGTACAGACACTGTACTTCCCACCAAAACCCCTCCTTCAGAGTACAGACACTGTACTTCCCACTACCACCCCTCCTTCAGAGTACAGACACTGTACTCCAGGATTCAAATCCGGCTAACCGGATTTTCCGAATCTAAGCATGAAAGTTACCTTGTTCACACTCCAACAGCACAAGATTGTGTGTGTGTGTGTACTCACCTAGTTATGGTTGCAGGGGTCGAGTCATAGCTCCTGTGTGTGTGTGTGTGTGTCGTGCCGAATAGGTAAAACTGGTCAATTAGCAAGAATTCATTTAAAATTATGTCCTTTCTAAAATTTTATCTTATACGTTTAAAGATTTTTTTTTCATTTATGTTAATGTAAAAATTAATAATTTTGTACCAAAAGAACCTTAGGAAACTTACCTAACCTTATTATAACAAGCGCAATTTAATTTAGCCTAATCCAACTAAATGTATTTAGATAAGTTTACAATAATTTAATAAACAAACACAACGAAACATATTTTTTTCGTTAGGTTCAGAATGATTTTTGCGAAATTATTGCATACACAAATTTTTGCTTTACTTATTCGGCAAAAAGAGCGTTGCTATTTAAGACAAAATCGCAAGTTTTATCTATTCGAGCTAATAATATATATATATATATATATATATATATATATATATATATATATATATATATATATTACATACGTACAAAGAGAGAGAGAGAGGGACAGAGAGATAGAGGGGGAGGGGACTAGCTTAGTGTTAGCGGTAAGGTGTTGAATGAGGTACCAGCCAGACACAGTGGGTGGTAGTGTATCTACCCACTGTAAGGTCAGCAGTGGGCAGCGATGTGTCTACCCATTGTAAGGTCAGCAGTGGGCAGCGATGTGTCTACCCACTGTAAGGTCAGCAGTGGGCAGCGATGTGTCTACCCATTGTAAGGTCAGCAGTGGGCAGCGATGTGTCTACCCACTTGTAAGGTCAGCAGTGGGCAGCGATGTGTCTACCCACTGTAAGGTCAGCAGTTTGCAGCGATGTGTCTACCCATTGTAAGGTCAGCAGTGGGCAGCGATGTGTCTACCCACTGTAAGGTCAGCAGTTGGCAGCGATGTGTCTACCCACTGTAAGGTCAGCAGTGGGCGGCGATGTGTCTACCCATTGTAAGGTCAGCAGTGGGCAGCGATGTGTCTACCCATTGTAAGGTCAGCAGTGGGCGGCGGTGTGTCTACCCATTGTAAGGTCAGCAGTGGGCGGCGATGTGTCTACCCACTGTAAGGTCAGCAGTGGGCAGCGATGTGTCTACCCACTGTAAGGTTAGCAGTGGGCAGCGATGTGTCTACCCATTGTAAGGTCAGCAGTGGGCAGCGATGTGTCTACCCACTGTAAGGTCAGCAGTGGGCAGCGATGTGTCTACCTACTGTAAGGTTAGCAGTGGGCAGCGATGTGTCTACCCATTGTAAGGTCAACAGTGGGCAGCGATGTGTCTACCCACTGTAAGGTCAGCAGTGGGCAGCGATGTGTCTACCCATTGTAAGGTCAGCAGTGGGCAGCGATGTGTCTACCCACTGTAAGGTCAGCAGTGGGCAGCGATGTGTCTACCCACTGTAAGGTCAGTAGTGGGCAGCGATGTGTCTACCTACTGTAAGGTCAGCAGTGGGCAGCGATGTGTCTACCCACTGTAAGGTCAGCAGTGGGCGGCGATGTGTCTACCCATTGTAAGGTCAGCAGTGGGCGGCGATGTGTCTACCCATTGTAAGGTCAGCAGTGGGCGGCGGTGTGTCTACCCACTGTAAGGTCAGCAGTGGGCAGCGATGTGTCTACCCATTGTATGGTCAGCAGTGGGCAGTGATGTGTCTACCCATTGTAAGGTCAGCAGTGGGCAGCGATGTGTCTACCCATTGTATGGTCAGCAGTGGGTAGTGGTGTGTCTACCCACTGTAAGGTCAGCAGTGGGCAGCGATGTGTCTACCCACTGTATGGTCAGCAGTGGGCAGTGATGTGTCTACCCACTGTAAGGTAAAGTGTCTGCCCACCTGGAGAGGGTTTTGGGGGTCAACGCCCCTGCGGCCAGGTCTGAGACCAGGCATCGTGGTGGGTCAGGGTCTGATCAACCATGCTGTTACTGCTGGCCGCACGCAAGCTGACGTACGAACCACAGCCCGGCTGGTCAGGTACTGACTTTAGGTGCCTGTCCAGTGCCTTCTTGAAGACAGCCATGGGTCTATTGGTAAAATCCCTTATGTATGCTGGGAGGCAGTTGAACAGTCTTGGGCCCCGGACACTTATTGTGTTGTCTCTTAGTGTACTCGTGGCGCCCCTGCTTTTCATTGGGGGAATGTTGCATCTCCTGCCGAGTCTTTTTGCTATCATAGGGAGTGATTTTCGTGTGAAAGTTTGGTACTAATCCCTCTAGGATTTTCCAAGTTTATATTATTATATATTTCTCTCGCCTGCGTTCCAGGGAATACAAATCAAGGGACTTCAACCGTTCCCAGTAATTTAGGTGCTTTATCGTAGTTATGTGTGCCGTGAGTGTTCTCTGTACACTCTCCAGGTCAGCAATTTCGCCAGCCTTGAAGGGGACAGTTAAGTGTACAGCAGTATTCCAGGCTAGAGAGAACAAGCGATTTGAAGAGAATCGTCATGGGCTGGACGTCCCTAGTATTGAAGGTTCCCATTATCCATCAACTGGTCGCAGTGAGTGATGTCTACACTGAAGGTCATAGTGGGGATGATGTCTACCCACTGTGATGTCAGTAGTGGGCAGCAATGTGTCTACCCACTGTAAGGTCAGTAGTGGGCGGTGATGTGTCTACCCACTGTAAGGTCAGCAGTGGATAAATTTAAGTATTAAATTTAGTAACGTTACCTGCATTATCTTCCTAACGTATACGTGTATGTTGTTGTGTGCTGCTGGTGAAGCATATCATGATAATGTCTGCTAGCCTCCTGGCTACCCTTGGCACCCCTGGCACTCCCCAGGCACTATCCCTGGCACTACCCCTGCTGCCTCTGGCATCTTCACATCTCCAATAAACATTTCGTCGACTGTGATGTTTTCCTCTACTGACTTCGCTAACGTTTTTGGTGAAATCTCCGTCTTTGGACACCTACCACCACAATCACCATCACCACACTCACTACCACCGCCACCACAATCACTAACACCGCCATCACAATCACCCTCGTCCCTACCCAACATGACCTCTAAGAGCTGGTGGGCCCTCCCAATGACCTCAAGAGCTGGGTGGATGTATCTCTACTGGGCTGAGCTACCTTGCCTGCCCAGCCTTCTGGTACTGGTACCTGCTGCCCCAGCTGTGCGTCAGTGATGCGCAGCGTGCGCAGCCTGTCTCGCAGTGTTCCGTCGCAGCGTGTCTCGCAGTGATCTCCGTCTGTGAGAGATACCTGCATCATACCTTCTCTCATCTGTCGTGAAGTCAACACCTGTCTTACCTTATTCAATCGTCGTGTTGAGAAATACTCGAGTCTTACCTTCATTCATCGTCGTCTAGAGAATACCTGAGTCTTACCTTCATTCATTGTCGTGTGAGAGAATACCTGAGTCTTACCTTCATTCATTCGTCGTTGAGAGAATACCTGAGTCTTACCTTCATTCATTCGTCGTTGAGAGAATACCTGAGTCTTACCTTCATTCATCGTCGTTGAGAGAATACCTGAGTCTTACCTTCATTCATCGTCGTCTGAGAGAATACCTGAGTCTTACCTTCATTCATCGTCGTCTGAGAGAATACCTGAGTCTTACCTTCATTCATCGTCGTTGAGAGAATACCTGAGTCTTACCTTCATTCATCGTCGTCTGAGAGAATACCTGAGTCTTACCTTCATTCATCGTCGTTGAGAGAATACCTGAGTCTTACCTTCATTCATCGTCGTGTGAGAGAATACCTGAGTCTTACCTTCATTCATCGTCGTCTGAGAGAATACCTGAGTCTTACCTTCATTCATCGTCGTCTGAGAGAATACCTGAGTCTTACCTTCATTCATCGTCGTCTGAGAGAATACCTGAGTCTTACCTTCATTCATCGTCGTCTGAGAGAATACCTGAGTCTTACCTTCATTCATCGTCGTGTGAGAGAATACCTGAGTCTTACCTTCATTCATCGTCGTGTGAGAGAATACCTGAGTCTTACCTTCATTCATCGTCGTGTGAGAGAATACCTGAGTCTTACCTTCATTCATCGTCGTGTGAGAGAATACCTGAGTCTTACCTTCATTCATCGTCGTGTGAGAGAATACCTGAGTCTTACTTCATTATCGTCGTTGAGAGATACCTGAGTCTTACCTTCATTCATCGTCGTGTGAGAGAATACCTGAGTCTTGCCTTCATTCATCGTCGTGTGAGAGAATACCTGAGTCCTTCATTCATCGTCGTGTGAGAGAATACCTGAGTCTTACCTTCATTCATCGTCGTGTGAGAGAATACCTGAGTCTTACGTGTGTGTCGTCTGCAACAACACCATTAGTCACCTTCGTGATCTGGCCCCAGAACAGTGCTGACCAACTCACATACAGAACAATCGTACTGAAAATTTCAAAGCACTGTGAGGTCCCGTATACTGACATAGCTGTGCTTGGCAGTGGTCGAGTGACAGTTCCTGGCCCGTGTGCAGTAATGAGTAAGTGGAAGAGGGTTTAGTGTTGAGTACGGTGTTTGTGGCGGTGTAATGTGTGGTCGGGGCCGAGACCAACACCTCTGAGAGACTTCAACGCCGAGCATAAAGTTATCTAATGTGTGTGTTTAGCCACTTTACTGCCAGGTATGTGGGTGTCAGCGTTCACTTGTAACCACAACTGTTAACACAGGGGAAAATATATATACGCTAGTTACTACACTGCAATGCCTCCGTCATGTTACAGAGTGTAATAACTGTGTTACTACACAGTACAATAACAAGTAACGGTGCTGTTGGCAAACGAGCGAAATCTCTGAGCTAAAAAAATATGATTGTTTACTTTAGTCTTAGCACATATGTTAAGTTCGGTAAATTATGTAGTGAATGCTGCTGGTCATTTCACATGCGCAACACGCGAGCAAACACCTGAATAAATCAAGAAATAAACAACATGAAAGTCACAATTGAAAATTGAAGTAACGCAGCAGACGCGAGACGAGTCAACAAGGGTGGTATTTACTAGTAACTATATAAGGAGTCAGACTTATGTGTTGCTGTGTATCTCTTTCATCTCTGTAACTGGGTATGAGCACACACACCCACAACACTTTGGCTGGGACAACGTTTCGCTCTGTGCAGATCTTTATCTGCCTCCACATCCATTTCCGCTACTCATTTCTCTCCGCAGCTTCCCGCTGTCTCGTAGCCCTAAAACACCTGTCTACCTGTCAGTTATTCTCCTCTCTATGTCTCACAGTATTTTGTATGCCGTGATCATAGCTTCTATTGATCTACGTTCTTCCAGTGTCACGAGCTCTAGTTTCCCGTGTTCCGTATTCCATGTTTCGCAGTTTCTGTATCCTCGTGTTCCGTATGTGCCTTATACTAGGTGGTCAGTCCCTCCAGCTGGACGGACTGACCACCTCTTAACAAGGGTGATGAACCGATTCATGTCAAAAGAAGTTCTACTGAATCCATTGTTACATTTTTCCTGTATCCTACTGAAGAAGTCAGTTGTATAGTCGAAACACTGCGACGGTAAACACACTCAAGTGTTGCACATCTGTCTTGTGCATCACCACATATGCACAGCTTAAGAAATTTACTGAGGAAATGTCTCGCCACGAGTTCTTCTCGATGAAGTATACGTAGTGCAAGAGGTCAGGTCAGTACAGGTTAAAAGTGGCGTTACATATTACAGGTAACATTGTGGTAATCTTTAAAAAAAGGTTAGAATGAAACCGGTATGCCTCCTGCAGTGCTCAATGTGTAGCCTGAAATTATTTAGCGCCAAGCAGGTTCTACTACCACCCACTGGCTGGTGTCGTGTAATAGCAGTAACAAGGTTCAAGGTTCGATAGACTTTGCATTACCAATACAATGGAAATGCCATGACTACCGTACTTTTGTGGGATGGTGCTGGTTACTGCTGTCATGGCGGCTTCTAAACACTGTAGAAGGGGTGGATCATTTTCACGGCTTCTCCAAATTTCTGGAGGTGGCCCTGTCTTGCTCTTGTGTTGGACACACATTGTTTTGAGTATCCTGGCTGCACGGGGTTTTTGTATTTTCGTATTGTTAATCCCAGAATCTTGCTTGTCAGTCTCCACAAGATATGACAGACTCCTGCACGCCTGCAGGAGTCTGTCAGAATGTTCCTTACACTCTAACAGAGGTCGAAGAGTCTGTAGTCATTCTAATCTGTTTCTCATGGCCAGGGATGATGCTACGTTGATAGCTGACAATATACTAGGCTGGTACTTCCTCCGAAGTGTCGACGTTGTTCTTGTTGCGCATGCGTGCTGCACCTAGTTTTAAAGATTACCCAATATGAATAACTAAAGTGTAATGAACACTTATTAATACTCAATAATAACCCACAGGAAGCCAGAAATACAGGAGATTGATCGATCTTTATATTTCGACCTCTTTCTGGGATCCTCTTCAGTTGAAGAGCGCCCATATGCTGCAACAGTTATCTGGTTGATGCGCGCCTCAGGAGATGTGCTCGGTATTATACTCACCCCAAGATCCTTTTCCTTTAGTGAGGTTTGCAGTCTTTGGCCACCTAGCCTATACTCTGTCTGCGGTCTTCTTTGTCCTTCCCGATCTTCATGACTTTGCATTTGGCAGGGTTAAATTCGAGGAGCCAGTTGCTGGACCAGGCTTGCAGCCTGTCCAGGTTTCTTTGTAGTTCTGCCTGATCCTCATCTGATTTAATTCTCCTCATTAACTTCACATCATCTGCAAACAGGGACACTTCTGAGTCTATCCCTTCCGTCATGTCATTCACATATACCAAAAACAGCACTGGTCCTAGGAGCGACCACTGTGGAACCCCGCTCGTCACAGGCGCCCACTCTGACACCTCGTCACGTACCATGACTCGTTGCTCCCTGTCAGGTATTCTCTGATCCATTGTAGTGCCTTTCCTGTTATGCGTGCCTGATCCTCTAGCTTTTGCACTAATCTTTTGTGAGGAACTATGTCGAAGGCCTTCTTGTAGTCCAAGAATATGCAATCTACCCACCCCTTTCTCTCGTGTCATAAAACTCGAGAAGGTTTGTGACACAGGATTTGCCTTCCATGAATCCGTGCTAGTTGTCGTTTACAAGTTTGTTCCTTTCTAGGTGCTCCACTACTCTCCTGATAATCTTCTCCATGACTTTGCATACTATACACGTCAGTGACACTGGTCTGTAGTTTAATGCCTCGTGTCTGTCTTTTTTCTTAAAAATTGGGACTACATTTGCCGTCTTCCATACCTCAGGTAGTGAGTGAGTGTTTGTGGGGGAATGTTAGTGTTGACCAAGGTGCTGCTAGGTGTGACCCTCAATGGAAAGTGCTGGTGTGGGGAGGTAAAAGTAGTCTCTCACTGTTTCTCTCACTCTCTCATTGCCTCTCACTCTGTTTCTCTCACCGTTTCTGTTTCACTGTCATTGTTTCTCTCGTTGTCTCACTCTCTCACTCTCTTACTGTATCGCTGTCTATTTAAAGCTAAACCCAACTTATGACACTAAGCTTGTCTGCATCATCATTACTGATTCTATATCATCAATGACTCACATAATGACTAACATGCTCATTGGAGAAGCCAGGTATCGATACTCAAATATCTGGGAAAATGGAATTGATGTACAATTGCTATGTATTCCATCACACATTGGATTACTCCTTCATGATAAAGTTGATATGTTAGCCAAGAAGAGCACCCAGAAGGAGAATGTAGAATATAACTTTGGTATATCTGTGTCTAACATTAGGAATAATATTAGGAGAGAAGTAAATAATGAAAATGATTGTTATAGGAATGCAGTTAGAAGCCTGAGTAGATCTATAACCCACTATGATAACATGAATGTAGAGAAGTATGTTTATGGAGCAACTTGCAATGTCTCACTGTCTCTCTTACTATTTCTCTCATTGTCTCACTGTCTCCCTCACTGCCTCTCTCACTGTCTCACCATCTCAGTCTCTCGATATTTCACTGTCTTTCACTATCTCTCTCACTGTCTGGGTAAACTAACAACTTTTGGGGAGAAAGTCAGAGATATTAGTCAGACTTTTATTGTAAATCACAGGTAAATTGCAAGTCACGATCCCTTTCCTCCAGCACCATGATCCATCACCCTCCTGCACCATGATGGTACCATGATCCATCACCCTCCTGCACCATGATGGTACCATGATCCATCACCCTCCTGCACCATGATGGTCCATGATCCATCACCCTCCTGCACCATGATGGTACCATGATCCATCACCTCCTGCACCATGATGGTACCATGATCCATCACCCTCCTGCACCATGATGGTACCATGATCCATCACCCTCCTGCACCATGATGGTACCATGATCCATCACCCTCCTGCACCATGATGGTACCATGATCCATCACCCTCCTGCACCATGATGGCACCATGATCCATCACCCTCCTGCACCATGATGGTACCATGATCCATCACCCTCCTGCACCATGATGGTACCATGATCCATCACCCTCCTGCACCATGATGGTACCATGATCCATCACCCTCCTGCACCATGATGGCACCATGATCCATCACCCTCCTGCACCATGATGGTACCATGATCCATCACCCTCCTGCACCATGATGGCACCATGATCCATCACCTCCTGCACCATGATGGTACCATGATCCATCACCCTCCTGCACCATGATGGTACCATGATCCATCACCCTCCTGCACCATGATGGTACCATGATCCATCACCCTCCTGCACCATGATGGTACCATGATCCATCACCCTCCTGCACCATGATGGTACCATGATCCATCACGCTCATGCACCATGATGGTACCATGATCCATCACCCTCCTGCACCATGATGGTACCATGATCCATCACCCTCCTGCACCATGATGGTACCATGATCCATCACGCTCATGCACCATGATGGTACCATGATCCATCACCCTCCTGCACCATGGTACCATGATACATCACCCTCCATGATGGTACCATGATCCATCACCCTCCTGCACCATGGTACCATGATACATCACCCTCCATGATGGTACCATGATCCATCACACTCCATGATGGTACCATGATCCATCACCCTCCATGATGGTACCATGATCCATCACCTTCCACCATGATGGTACCATGATCCATCACCCTCCTGCACCATGATGGTACCATGATCCATCACACTCCATGATGGTACCATGATCCATCACACTCCATGATGGTACCATGATCCATCACCCTCCATGATGGTACCATGATCCATCACCTTCCACCATGATGGTACCATGATCCATCACCCTCCATGATGGTACCATGATCCATCACACTCCATGATGGTACCATGATCCATCACCCTCCATGATGGTACCATGATCCATCACCCTCCATGATGGTACCATGATCCATCACCTTCCACCATGATGGTACCATGATCCATCACCCTCCATGATGGTACCATGATCCATCACACTCCATGATGGTACCATGATCCATCACACTCCATGATGGTACCATGATCCATCACACTCCATGATGGTACCATGATCCATCACCCTCCATGATGGTACCATGATCCATCACCCTCCTGCACCATGATGGTACCATGATCCATCACGCTCATGCACCATGGTACCATGATACATCACCCTCCATGATGGTACCATGATCCATCACACTCCATGATGGTACCATGATCCATCACCCTCCATGATGGTACCATGATCCATCACCTTCCACCATGATGGTACCATGATCCATCACCCTCCTGCATCATGATGGTACCATGATCCATCACGCTCATGCACCATGATGGTACCATGATCCATCACCTTCCACCATGATGGTACCATGATCCATCACCCTCCTGCACCATGATGGTACCATGATCTATCACGCTCTGCAACCCTGGTACCATGATACATCACCCTCCATGATGGCACCCATGATCCATCACCTTCCACCATGATGGTACCATGATCCATCCCTCCTGCACCATGATGGTACCATGATCCATCACCTTCCACCATGATGGTACCATGATCCATCACGCTCCTGCACCATGATGGTACCATGATCCATCACCCTCCTGCACCATGATGGCACCATGATCCATCACCTTCCACCATGATGGCACCGATCCATCACCTTCCACCATGATGGTACCATGATCCATCACCCTCCTGCACCATGATGGTACCATGAGCCATCACCCTCCTGCACCATGATGGTACCATGATCCATCACCCTCCTGCACCATGATGGTACCATGAGCCATCACCCTCCTGCACCATGATGGTACCATGATCCATCACCCTCCTGCACCATGATGGTACCATGATCCATCACCCTCCTGCACCATGATGGTACCATGATCCATCACCCTCCTGCACCATGATGGTACCATGATCCATCACCCTCCTGCACCATGATGGTACCATGATCCATCACGCTCATGCACCATGATGGTACCATGATCCATCACCCTCCTGCACCATGATGGTACCATGATCCATCACCCTCCTGCACCATGATGGTACCATGATCCATCACCCTCCTGCACCATGATGGTACCATGATCCATCACCCTCCTGCACCATGATGGTACCATGATCCATCACCCTCCTGCACCATGATGGCACCATGAGCCATCACCCTCCTGCACCATGATGGCACCATAATCCGTTACCCTCCCCCTGTGCAATAACTGCAAAATGCATCTTCTGGTCAACTTTATTAATCAATTTTATTAATCAAATTGGTTTGTCTGAGACAACATTAGAATGTTTCTTACGAGCAAAAATAAGTCAACGACTTTGGTCATTCTATATTAAGTCTACGTGATGACTCACGAAACAGTAATGACACGATTGTAAACAAACCATACCACGGGTGGGGTTTTGAGACTCTCTGACCGCGGGTTCGAACCCCACCCGTGGTATGGTAAGTACATGTTACAAGTTACTAGTGTACAGTGGGTACCTGTTACAAGTTACTAGTGTACAGTGGGTACCTGTTACAAGTTACTAGTATACAGTGGGTACCTGTTACAAGTTACTAGTGTACAGTGGGTACCTGTTACAAGTTACTAGTATACAGTGGGTACCTGTTACAAGTTACTAGTGTACAGTGGGTACCTGTTACAAGTTACTAGTATACAGTGGGTACCTGTTACAAGTTACTAGTGTACAGTGGGTACCTGTTACAAGTTACTAGTGTACAGTGGGTACCTGTTACAAGGATACAGTGGGTACCTGTTACAAGTTACTAGTGTACAGTAGGAACCTGTTACAAGTTACTAGTGTACAGTGGGTACATGTTACAAGGATACAGTGGGTACCTGTTACAAGTTACTAGTGTACAGTAGGAACCTGTTACAAGTTACTAGTGTACAGTGGGTACCTGTTACAAGTTACTAGTGTACAGTGGGTACCTGTTACAAGTTACTAGTGTACAGTGGGAACCTGTTACAAGTTACTAGTGTACAGTGGGTACCTGTTACAAGTTACTAGTGTACAGTAGGAACCTGTTACAAGTTACTAGTGTACAGTGGGAACCTGTTACAAGTTACTAGTGTACAGTGGGTACATGTTACAAGGATACAGTGGGTACCTGTTACAAGTTACTAGTGTACAGTAGGAACCTGTTACAAGTTACTAGTGTACAGTGGGTACCTGTTACAAGTTACTAGTGTACAGTGGGTACCTGTTACAAGTTACTAGTGTACAGTGGGTACCTGTTACAAGGATACAGTGGGTACCTGTTACAAGTTACTAGAGTACAGTGGGAACCTGTTACAAGTTACTAGTGTACAGTGGGTACCTGTTACAAGTTACTAGTGTACAGTGGGTACCTGTTACAAGTTACTAGTGTACAGTGAGAACCTGTTACAAGTTACTAGTATACAGTGGGTACCTGTTACAAGGATACAGTGGGTACCTGTTACAAGTTACTAGTGCACAGTGGGAACCTGTTACAAGTTACTAGGGCACAGTGGGTACCTGTTACATGTTACTAGGGCACAGTGGGTACCTGTTACAAGTTACTAGTGTACAGTGGGTACATGTTACAAGGATACAGTGGGTACCTGTTACAAGTTACTAGTGTACAGTGGGAACCTGTTACAAGTTACTAGTATATAGTGGGTACCTGTTACAAGGATACAGTGGGTACCTGTTACAAGTTACTAGTGCACAGTGGGAACCTGTTACAAGTTACTAGGGCACAGTGGGTACCTGTTACATGTTACTAGGGCACAGTGGGTACCTGTTACAAGTTACTAATGTACAGTGGGTACATGTTACAAGGATACAGTGGGTACCTGTTACAAGTTACTAGTGTACAGTGGGAACCTGTTACAAGTTACTAGTGTACAGTGGGTACCTGTTACAAGGATACAGTGGGGACCTGTTACAAGTTACTAGTGCACAGTGGGGACCTGTTACAAGTTACTAGTGTACAGTGGGAACCTGTTACAAGTTACTAGTGTACAGTGGGTGCCTGTTACAAGTTACTAGTGTACAGTGGGAACCTGTTACAAGTTACTAGTGTACAGTGGGTACCTGTTACAAGGATACAGTGGGGACCTGTTACAAGTTACTAGTGTACAGTGGGGACCTGTTACAAGTTACTAGTACACAGTGGGTACCTGTTAAAAGTTACTAGTGTACAGTGGGGACCTGTTACAAGTTACTAGTGCACAGTGGGAACCTGTTACAAGTTACTAGTGTACAGTGGGTACCTGTTACAAGTTACTAGTGTACAGTGGGTACCTGTTACATGTTACTAGTGTACAGTGGGTACCTGTTACATGTTACTAGGGTACAGTGGGTACCTGTTACAAGTTACTAGTGCACAGTGGGAACCTGTTACAAGTTACTAGGGCACAGTGGGTACCTGTTACATGTTACTAGGGCACAGTGGGTACCTGTTACAAGTTACTAGGGCACAGTGGGTGCCTGTTACAAGTTACTAGGGTACAGTGGGTACGTGTTACAAGTTACTAGGATACGGTGGGTACGTGTTACAAGTTACTAGGATACTGTGGTACCAGTTACAAGTTACTAGGGTACAGTGGGTACAAGAGGGTGTGGGTATTGGTAGTACTACCACGTACCACAACCAGGATGTATCCTTTTCGTCCCCTGCCTCCGTCACCCCCCCACCAACCCACCCCCAGTAACCCCTCAAATCCCACCCACCCCAACACACCGTGTACCTGCCTCTGCCACCTTAGCAACATGGAGTGGGTTCAACGCTCGTGTTATCACTGTGTTATCTACAGTACTGTTGTTACAATGTGTGGTGGAGGCTGACCCACCAGCTGTGCTCCTACACTACCAGTGGTGGAGGCTGACCCACCAGCTGTGCTCCTACACTACCGGTGGTGGAGGCTGACCCACCAGCTGTGTTCCTACACTACCAGTGGTGGAGGCTGACCCACCAGCTGTGCTCCTACACTACCAGTGGTGAGGCTGACCCACCAGCTGTGCTCCTACACTACCAGTGGTGGAGGCTGACCCAACCAGCTGTGCTCCTACACTACCAGTGGTGGAGGCTGACCCACCAGCTGTGCTCCTACACTACCAGTGGTGGAGGCTGACCCACCAGCTGTGCTCCTACACTACCAGTGGTGGAGGCTGACCCACCAGCTGTGCTCCTACACTACCAGTGGTGGAGGCTGACCCACCCGCTGTGCTCCTACACTACCGGTGGTGGAGGCTGACCCACCAGCTGTGCTCCTACACTACCGGTGGTGGAGGCTGACCCACCAGCTGTGCTCCTACACTACCGGTGGTGGAGGCTGACCCACCAGCTGTGCTCCTACACTACCGGTGGTGGAGGCTGACCCACCTGCTGTGCTCCTACACTACCGGTGGTGGAGGCTGACCCACCAGCTGTGTTCCACACTACCGGTGGTGGAGGCTGACCCACCAGCTGTGCTCCTACACTACCAGTGGTGGAGGCTGACCCACCAGCTGTGCTCCTACACTAACGGTGGTGGAGGCTGACCCACCAGCTGTGCTCCTACACTACCGGTGGTGGGGCTGACCCACCAGCTGTGCTCCTACACTACCGGTGGTGGAGGCTGACCCACCAGCTGTGCTCCTACACTACCGGTGGTGGAGGCTGACCCACCAGCTGTGTTCCTACACTACCGGTGGTGGAGGCTGACCCACTCGCTGTGCTCCTATACTACCGGTGGTGGAGGCTGACCCACCAGCTGTGCTCTTACACTACCGGTGGTGGAGGCTGACCCACCAGCTGTGCTCCTACACTACCGGTGGTGGAGGCTGACCCACCAGCTGTGCTCCCTACACTACCGGTGGTGGAGGCTGACCCACCAGCTGTGCTCTTACACTACCGGTGGTGGAGGCTGACCCACCAGCTGTGTTCCTACACTACCGGTGGTGGAGGCTGACCCACCAGCTGTGCTCCTACACTACCGGTGGTGGAGGCTGACCCACCAGCTGTGCTCCTACACTACCGGTGGTGGAGGCTGACCCACCAGCTGTGCTCCTACACTACCTGCTAATACTCGCCACACTGAATCAATATTACTGCTGGAAATGGTATAAAAATAACGACAAGTTCATGATTAAGACACGTGTATAACCGGTGGGTATCTTTATTGATGAAACGTGTCGCCTACACAGTAGACTTCTTCAGTCAAATACAGAGGTAGGTGTAGTAGTGAAATGAAGATGATGTAATCAGTCCATCAACCTTGGTGATTTGAGATAGTCAGTCCTTCAGCTGAGGGACTGACCCCTCAAATAATATTTCTCCAAGGTTGATGGACTGATTATATCATCTTTATTTCATTACTACAGGTTTAGCGCTTCCTTTTGAATATAATAATAATTCATTAATACTGCAGCCTTTGTATCTGACTGAAGAAGCCTACTGTGTAGGCCATACTTTTCAATAATAAAGATACCCAGCTGTTGTACGTGTGTCTCCCTCTATATCAATATTAATAACACGACCACTACTGTAACTACATCAATATTACTAATACGACCACTACTGTAACTCTTACATCAATATTACTAACACGACCACTACTGTAACTACATCAATATTACTAACACGACCACTACTGTAACTCTACATCAATATTACTAACACGACCACTACTGTAACTACATCAATATTTACAACTACGACCACTACTGTAACTACATCAATATTACTAACACGACCACTACTGTAACTAACACTGAGAATCAACACTACAGAGGATACACAAAGCCTCTGGATTCGTCTTGTATTTAAAACATGAAAAACTGATCGTATGAATGTATAGTCATGTTTATCTATTACAGTAATACAGTAGCGGAGACATAATACATTGGACTGATAATGGGTAGATTACACATGTGTAGACCGTACACACACACGCACACACATACGTACACACAGTGGCCTAGTGGGTAAAGCTCTTGTGACGCACGGAGGGGCGGGTTATTCCAGTGGGGCAGAAACATTTCGAAGTGTTTCCTTACATACACATACACACACACAATATATCAACAGGCCTAGTGTCTAATTGACATGTGCCTAGGACAAAATGGTAACTAACACACACGTACACGATCACGTGGTTCTGAGCTCTGGATACACAGAGTTACAAGTAGAGAGGGTAACAGGAGTAGGATGGGAAAAGCCAAACTACAAAAGGGGGGACTACATAGGTATGAAGAACTTCCTGCACGACGTTCAGTGGAAAAGAGAATTGGTAGGAAAATCAGTAAATGAAATGATGGACTATGTGACAACAAAATGCAAGGAGGCAGAGGAGAGGTTTGTTCCCAAGAGCAACTGAAATAATGGGAAGACCAGAACGAGTCCTTATTTCACCCAAAAGTGTAGGGAGGCAAAAACTAAATGCACTAGAGAATGGAAAAACTACAGAAGACAAAGTGTAAGCAGTCTATACTTAGTCCCTTTCAAATTACGCGGCACTCCGGTGCTGCCCTCTAGGCCTACCAATGTCAGGCTGCCCAGCCATGTTTCTGTCTCACTCCTGCAGCCTACCTCATTGAAACAGGTTCTACCCTAGCTGGCTCCCGGTCCCCTCTCACGCTCTGCACCCGTGTGTACCCACATCTTTCGACAATAAAGCCCCGTCTAGTCCATGGCCGTATCTCTACACCTACGCTACCATTCTACTGCACTAGACCTGTAAGAATTAAGCTAAGAGTAGCAATAACAAAAGGACCCAAGAAAATAAAGAGATTAGTCAAAGAGCCAGAAACGAGCATGCACAGATAAGGAGAGAGGCCCAGCGACAGTACGAAAACGACATAGCATAGAAAGTCAAATCTGACCCGAAGCTGTTGTACAGTCACATCAGGAGGAAAACAACAGTCAAAGACCAGATAATCACAAGAAACGACCGAGAAGTATGTGAAGAGCTCAACAAGAGAGTTAAAGAAGAATTTGCATTGGAGACAGACAGGACTCCAGAGAGACGGAGTGGTGGGGTACACCATCAAGTGCTGGACACATCACATACAACCAAGGAGGTGGTGAAGAGGCTGCTGAGTGAACTAGATACCTCAAAGGCAATGGGGCCGGACATCTCTCCATGGGTCCTGAGAGGGGAAGCAGCAGCGTTCTCTGTACCACTAACAATATTCTTCAACACATCTATCGAAACAGGACGACTACCTGCGGTAGCAAATGTAGTACAATTTTTTTAAGAAATGAAATAGACACGCAGCTTTAATCTATTCACGACAACCAGCACAGTTTCAGGGAAGGGAAATCCTGTGTCACAAACCTACTGGAGTTCTATGACAAGGTGACAGCAGTAAGATAAGAGAGAGGGGTGGGTAGAATAGGTTTTCTTGGAGTGTAAGAAGGCTTTTGACACAGTTCCACACAAGAGATTAGTGCAAAAGTTGGAGGACCAGGCAGGGATAACAAGGAATGCACTGCAATAGATCAGAGAATACCTGACAGGAAGGCAACAGCGAGCCATGGTACGCGACGAGGTGTCGGAGTGGGCGCCTGTGACGAGCGGTGTTCCACAGGGGTCAGTCCTAAGACCGGAGCTGTTTCTGGTACATGTGAATGACATGACGGAAGGAATAGACTCAGAAGTGTCCTTGTTTGCAGATGATGTGAAGTTAATGAGGAGAATTCAAACGGAGGAGGACCAGGCAGGACTACAAAAGAAGAACGCAGACAGAGTACAGTCTAGGGCCCCAAAGATTACAAACCTTAATCAAGGAAAAGGATCTTGGGATGAGTATAATACCGAGCACGTCTCCTGAGGCGCACATCAACCAACTAACTGCTGCAGCACATGGACGCCTAGCAAACCTAAGAATAGCATTCCGACATCTCAGTAAGGAATCATTCAAGACTCTGTACACCGTGTACGTCAGCCCCATATTGCAGTATGCAGCACCAGTTTGGAATCCACACCTAGACAAGCACGTCAGAAAATTTGAGAAAGTGCAAAGGAGAGGTTAAGGGAAATCGACCTGACAACACTAGAGGACAGGAGGGATGGGGGGCACATGATAACATATAAAATACTGAGAGGAATCGACAAGGTGGATAGAGACAGGATGTTCCAGAGATGGGACACAGCAACAAGGAGTCACAATTGGAAGCTGAAGACTCAGATGAACCACAGGGATGTTACGAAGTATTTCTTCAGTCACAGAGTTGTCAGGAAGTGGAACAGTCTGGGAAGTGATGTAGTGGAGGCAGGATCCATACATAGCTTTAAGAAGAGGTACGATAAAGCTCATGGAGCAGGGGGATAGTGACCTAGTAGCGACCAGTGAAGAGGCGGGGCCAGGAGCTATGAATCGACCCCTGCAACCACAATTAGGTGAGTACAATTTGGTGAATACACGTACACACACACACACGCAAACACATACACAATAGGTATGTACAGTATTGTACACACACGCAAACACACACACTGGCCAGACTTCTTGATCCTTACCTTCACATTTGTGGCCCTGGCCTCCGTCACCCTGGCTTCCGTGGCCCTGGCCTCCGTGGCCCTGGCCTCTGTGGCCCTGGCCTCTGTGGCCCTGGCCTCCACAATTATGAAGGTGATATAGACAAAGTCTGTGTGTGTGTGAAGCATCACCCTGGTAGTTACTTAACACGTGTTGTATGAAGCATCACCCTGGTAGTTACTTAACACGTGTGTGTGTGAAGCATCACCCTGGTAGTTACTTAACACGTGTAACACGTGTGTGTGAAGCATCACCCTGGTAGTTACTTAACACGTGTGTGTGTGAAGCATCACCCTGGTAGTTACTTAACACGTGTGTGTGTGAAGCATCACCCTGGTAGTTACTTAACACGTGTAACACGTGTGTGTGAAGCATCACCCTGGTAGTTACTTAACACGTGTAACACGTGTGTGTGAAGCATCACCCTGGTAGTTACTTAACACGTGTGTGTGTGAAGCATCACCCTGGTAGTTACTTAACACGTGTGTGTGTGAAGCATCACCCTGGTAGTTACTTAACACGTGTGTGTGTG